>PVKA01014478.1:0-11756 GCA_004027165.1 Ctenomys sociabilis
TTTTGAGACAGGGTCTCGCTATGCAGTTCAGGCTGGCCTTAAGCTCACTTTGTAGCTCAGGCTGGTCTTGAACTCACAACAATCCTCCTGCCTCAGCCTCCCGAGTGCTGGGATTAAAGGCATGCGCCACCACGCCCGGCTTAAAGTTTACTTTTTTTTTTTTTTTTTTTTTTGGCAGAACTGGGGATTGAACTCAGGCCCTTGTGCTTGCAAGGGAAGTGCTTATACCACTGAGCCATCTCCCCAGCCCCGAGTAGCTGAGATATTAAGAGACATGTACTACTGTGCCTGTTTTAATATTTTTCTTTGTATCATCTTTGCTTTTAATTTTATATTATGTATTATATAGTATAGCTCACATAAATATTACAGTGTTAGATTTAATATTACTTTGTGCAGGACCTTGCACTGAGCTATATAATCACCTTTTCGTTTGTTTATCCTTCCAGACAAGGTCTCATTAAGTCATACAATTGCTAGGATGGGCACAAACTTGGAACTTTCCTGCTGTGGATTACAGGTGTGCACTACCACACCTGTCTTAATTGAGAATTACTATACATCAAAAGAAACTTGGTACCATACTGTGTATGAAAAGCCAAACTGGCATGAATAGCAGGCAGCAGTAAAGGAAATGCAGTGTTTTTTTTTTTTTTGTTTTTGTTTTTTTTTTTAATCTTTAACTTGGAGCAGGGTATATTTGTTGCCTGCCACCGCCCTGTACTCAAGGCCCACTAACCCTGTACAGAGTCATGTGGTCTATGCTCTCTGCCCTGTTGACAGCCATGTCTGCAGGTCCTGGCCTGGATACTGCCCTCTGATTCTCCTCCTGCAGTGGCCAAGAGAAGGCTGGGTGCAGTCCAAGGGCAGTAAGTAGAGCTGAGGCATCCCTAGCTCTGGAGTCAGGCTACATGTGGGAAGAGAAGAGGCCAGGAAGAGAGCACAGGCTATGGCCTCTTAGAAGGAATGTCGTGCAGTGGTCTCCACAGAGCAGGGATCAGTGTGAGGGCTGCTGCTTTTCTGTCATGGAAACTGAACCCCACGGTCTTTGCACTGAGCTACCACTCTGGGCTCAATATGTTTCAGTTTTATTAATTTGAGTCCCTTGATTCTTTTTGTCTACTCTTTTCTACTGTTTTTCTGAGACAGGGTCTCACTTTGTAGTCCAGAATAGGCCTGAACTAACTATGTAACCTGGGCTGATCTGAAACTCATGGTGTTCCTTCTGCCTCAGCCTACCTAGAGCTGGCTACCATGCCTCCTCCTGTTGGCTAACTTGTACAGTGGGGTGAAAGATGCCTATCCTGGCCAAGTTTGGTGGCACATACCTGTAATCCAACCACTCTGGAGGCCAATGCAGGAAAATAAAAAATTTAAACCCCGCCCTGGCAACTCAGCAACTTGGTAAAGCCCTGCTTCAAAAAGAAAAATAAGTCTTGAGATCTGAGGGTGTATCTCAGTTCAAAGGCTCTGGTTTCATTCTCCAGTACTATCCCTCCCCCAACACATCCAAAAAAGAATACTAGTTTTAGACAGGTGTAGGAGGATTATCTATAATCCTAGCTATTCAGGAGGCTGGAACATGAAGATTACAAATTTGAGACTAGTCTGGTCAATTTAGCAAGATCTTGTCTCAAAAAATAAAAAGGGTTGGGGATGTAGGTCAGTGGCTCCTGGGTTCAGTGCTCAGTGCTGACGAGAAGAGATGTTCTGGTGTCCCCTGAAACACTTAGTAGGACAGTGTCAGATAACGAATAGGAGTCACTTTTTCTCACGGGGTATGGTTGTCCTGGGTCCTGACACAGAGCTCTACCAGGAGAGCGTGGCACGGGACTACAGGTACACAGCTCTTCAGGTTTGCAGAGCCCTGAGCATACCCCAGTGCAGCCAGCACTGGCAAGGTCCTTCCTTGAGGTGCCCTGGGGCTGGGTGTCAGCAGAGTCCTGCACTGTCACAGATCTATAGATGAACCTTGGTGGGATTTTATAGAATAACCATGACCTCTGCTGGAGCCTTTCTTCCAAGAGGCAGAGATACTTGCCAGCAGGAGCTTCAAGGTAGTTTCACTAACTTCCCTCCCGGTACCCTTCCAGGGACAAGGATCATTTATGACCGGAAATTCCTGATGGAGTGCCGGAACTCCCCTGTGGCCAAAACACCTCCAAGGGACCTGCCCACTATTCCCGGGGTCACCAGCCCTACCAGTGATGAGTCCTCCTCAGAAGCCAGCCACAGCCACCTGCGTAGCAGTCCGGAAGAGAAGCCAGCAGGCAGTGAGTAGTGGAAAAGGGACTGCCCTGTGCCCAAGGAATTCCAGGGAGAGGGATGCCAGTGACTTTTGTACCCTAAGAGTCCAGAGAATAGGAGTAGGGCAGGAGGGTAGAACCCTAAGTGCTATCAGCTTTCCTTCCTCAAGGGGCCCATGAACCACAGGGATGGTGATTTTGTGCTATGAGGTAATGTAAGTTAGTGGGAAGTTGATCTAAAATGGCAAACTGGGTATAATCCCAACATTGAGGATGCTAAGACAGTAGGATAGAGTTTGAAGCCAGGCTGAGCTACGCAGGCAATTCAAGGTTGGTCTCCACTACATAGTGAGATCATGTAGATAGACTGGTAGATAAAGACAGAAAGACAGGAAGAGAGATGAAGTGATGATGGTGGCACTGGCTAATTGCCCATGCTTGGAACACACCCGTGATGTTTGTAGTGCAGGAGATAACTCATCAAAGACACAGTGTTCTTGCCCTCTAGGGAATTCTATGTCTACAAGATAGGAAGTACATCCAGACGATTCTTAGCAAAGCTGTGTTGGCTCCTTGGATGGACCCTATATGAAGCAGACAGAAACAGTGTGGTCTGTTTTCTCTGCACCTTTGACATTTGATTTTTTAACTGGATATAGAATCTCACTACACAGTTTAGACTCATAGTGATCCTTCAGTGATCCTTCGGTCTTAGCCTCTCCAGTGATGGGAATACAGGAATGTGTCACCACTTCCAGTTTCAGGGCCAGAACCCCCCTAACCCCAAAGCCAGTACAGCATACAGTACTGGGGATTGAACTCAGGTCTTTGCCCTTGTCAAGCAGGCACTTAGACTGCTGAGCCATTGTCCCAGCCCCAGCTTTGACCTTTGATAGCAAGGCCCTTCCTGGTGTCCACACCTGTTTGGTCACCAGCAGCTGCCTAAGCCACAGTGCATAGCGATGTGCTCTTAATGCATTAAGCCTGAATGGACAGAGCCCTGAGCTCTGTGCTGTAGGGACATGGCACAAGAGCTTCCCAAAAGCCTGAGAGCAAAGCTCTGATACACATCTAGAAGGCAGTGCCCAGGGCCTGACAGGAAGCAGCAGGAGCCACTACCCAACCTGAAGCATAGGATTCAGCATTCAGCACTATGAGAACCCCAGCACCAGCAGCAGTGGGCTTATCTCAGTCTAGAGGGAATGGCAAGAAGGGAGGCAAGAGCAGGGTGGATTCAGGCACATGTCCAGAGCAGCGTGACAGGCGCTGTAAGGCCTTATGATCACTGCCAGCAGTCCAAGAATGGAGACCCATCAGGTAGTGCAGCTGTGCTCCTTCCTCTACTTTGCTTTTCTTTTTTGTACTATTGGAGATGGAACCCAGGGACTTCACACTGAGGTCCTTCCCAGCCCTCTATTTTTTGAGACAGCGTCTCACTAAGTCAATAAAATGCCTAGCTGGGTTAGTTTCAAGATCTTCCTATTGCAGCCTTCCAGATTACTGGGATTATGGGTTGCACCATCATGCTCAGCTCCTTCCTCCACTTTCTGCCTCAAATCAAAGCAAGATGATGTTGAGGATGGATCTGGGCCACCCTGCAGCTGTTCAGTCACTGTTCCCAAAGACCATCTCTCAGTCCTGCTTACACACAGTGTGTAGAGCTGCTCTGGCCCGTAACAAGGGCAGGCTCGGCCTGATAGTACCCGACATACACAGCAGTGGACCCAAAAACATGGCCCAGCAAGTCTGTGGTGTTAGGCTAGGATGGGGCGGGGGCGAGACCCCTCGGAATCATTTACTTCTATAAATGTAACTGTAATTGCATACTTCCTGAATCTGGGGACCAACATAGAATCTTGGGGTTGTTCTGCTCAGGAGACCATTGGTGAGGCAGTATGATAAATTTTTTTAAAAATCTGCAGCATAAATGACTTGAAAATGTTAGGTGAGTAAGGGTAGGGAGTGGCTGAATTATCTAGGTAACTGCTTTTTTTATAGCAGGGTCAGGCTATTCGATCAATTGGACATATGCTTAGTAGATTACTGTTTTGTAAAACAAACACCAGGACAGATGCTGAGCAGTTTTATTACACTGCTAGGGTTTGAGCCTAGGACCTTCAAGCAGGTTACATCCCTAGGCTTCCTCCCCCCCACTTATTTTTCTGAGATACAAGTTGCCCAGGCTGGTCTTGAACTTAGTGATGTCCTGCCTCAGCCTCCTATAGTGCTAGGATTACAAATATGTATCATCATGTCCAACTAGAAGTTTTATATTGAAGGGATTTTTTTTTTTTAAATCACTTATAAGGCCGTAAGTAGCTGTTTATCCAGTTCAGTTCAGTTTCCTTTAGTTTGGTTTTGAGACAAGATCTTGCTATGCATGTAGTTTAGGCTGGTACAGTGATCTCCTCAACCTCTCAAGCACTGGGATTATGGAAAAGCATCACCATACCCACCTTTCACCCTTATTACAAATAAAAAATAGAAGGGCTGGCCAAATAGCTCAGCTGATTAAAGTGCCTGCTTAGGCAGACACAGGGGCCCAGAGTTTGATCCCCTGGCCTTGCGAGCCAGCCCCACCCCTGGGCGCACTGGGATGGTGATTGAGGCTGGAAATGGTGGCGTGCGTCTATAATCCCAGTTCTTGGGAGGCTGTAAACAGGAGGATCACTGAGTCCAGTCTATGTAGTGAGATGCTATACACCCTGTCGTAAATAAAAATAAAAAATAGAAATCTCAGGACTGTTCCCTGTGGCGTAGGAGAATAAATACCTAGTCTCTGCTGTTTGGCTTGGGGTTGAAAAGGAGCATAGTTAGACACTGAAGGTCCCATGGCCACCTAGGGATTCCCAGCCTGTCTGCTTTCTTCTCCTTCCCCTGGCACATAAGCCAGGCCAGTGCTTCTATAGGAATAAGGGAATGAAAGAGCAGGTCCTGCCTCAGCACCCTCATCTAAAGCTGCTGTTTGCCTTTCTTCTCCCTAGGTGAAGAGTCACAGTTTGAGATGGACATTTAAGGGACCAGCTATTGGATGGAGTGGCACTTCAGGCTTGTGGCCCTTCTCAGGAGGACCACACCAGCCAGCCTTTGGAGTGCCAACCTCCTGAGCAGGTGTTGGATGTGGGGTTGGCCCTCACTCAGGGCACCTGCTCATTCCTGTGAACACCAGCACAAACCTCCTTGTGCCTCTTTAATGCGGAGCTGCTACCCAGGAGCACTCTACTGCCCATACTCCACAATCAAGTGCCAGCAAGTGGACCCAGGATGCTCTTCTGAACAATTGTTTCTGGGGTCACTCACCTCTTCCTTAGGTTGGGGAGCCTGGGAAAACACCCCTC
This sequence comes from Ctenomys sociabilis, assembly GCA_004027165.1. Classification (NCBI taxonomy): domain Eukaryota; kingdom Metazoa; phylum Chordata; class Mammalia; order Rodentia; family Ctenomyidae; genus Ctenomys; species Ctenomys sociabilis. The sequence continues at coordinate 5,585 of PVKA01014478.1, forward strand.
TTCCCTGAGAGAGGAAATAAAAGCCACCCTCACTCTAGGGCCAAATCATGGGCCCTGTCTGAGCTCTTTTTAACTCCAGGTGATAACTGACTCCAGCTTCTATCTGTTCCTTTCGGGGTTGTACTGTTTTCCTTTGTGGTCTCATGTGGGCTCACACACTGATCCTGCAGGGAGGGAGAGCGCGTGCAGCATCGGTTTCCAGTTGAGTGACCAAGAGCCCCAAGAGAGATTTCAGCCTTGCATCTCTTGTCCACCAGCTTCTTCTGGGCATTCTCTCCCATCCCCACTCCATCAGGGGATCCAGTCCCCTTTCCCTCAGCCCCATTCCTGCACTTGGGAGAGGGGCTACATGTGCTTCAGCTGGTGTCTCCTTACACACACATAGCTGATCTTTGTTGAGGGGGTCCCTTATCATGAGTTGTCATGAGGGACACAAAGACATGACATCCTTGCCCTGAGTGTTTTATTGAAATGTGGGAATGTTCCATAAGAAAAGATAAACCTGGCACGATGATGCAGGCCTGTAATCCCTGCCCTCTGGGAGGCTGAGACAGGATAATCCTAAATTCAAGCCCAGCCTGGCAATTTAGCAACCTAGTGAAAATCTGTTACAAAAAGGGCTGGAGATAGACAAGGCACTGGATTCAGTGCCTTACTGCCAAAGAAGGCATAGACAGTCATACAGAGCTGGGGATGTATGTAGGTCAGTGGCAAACCATGTGCCTAGCAATGCACATGACCCTGGAATCCCCAGCAAAAACAAAAGTGTGTAGGACCACACAGCAGTCAGTGGTCCTTGTAAGTGGTGTCAAGCCCACAGAGCCTCTGGGGGGATGCTGAAAATGAATGGGGGGAGGTGCCCAGTGTAAGGTGGTCTTGGGGAGCCCATTTTAGGCTGGATATTGGACACTTACACTCCAGCCCGCAGGAGGCTGAGGCAGAGAACTGAGTTTGGGCCCAGCCTGGACTGCATAGTGAGATCCTGACTCAGAAAAAAACAGCAGCCCACTTCAGGAAGTACAGGCAGTGAAAGGCACTTGAAATGGCAGGCCCAAATCTTGGCTGAAAAACTATAGGTTTTTTAAACCGGGAATTGAACACAGGCCCTTGTACTTGCCAGGCAAGCAGTTATTCTGCTGAGCCATCTCCCTGGCCCATGCAGTTGTTTCTCAAAGGATGTGCTGGGGGAGATACAGCCCCTTGGTTCTAGCACTTGCTGGCTTGCTGCTGGGGAGCCACAGGCCCTCAGTGCGCTAAGCCCTTGGCCCAGCCTTTCTGTAGCCTGGGGCTCCCTCTACTCACAAGGATGGTGGTTAGAGTCCATATGTGGTAAAAGGCCCAGGCTCTTCTGTGCATGGAAAGGTGAGAGTGGTTGCCACAGAATAAAGGCAACTACAAGCACCTCCAACTAGGAAAACATCTGTCAGCCTTCCCTTAGCTTTCCAGCTGAAGCGCTTCATTTCTGACATCCCACCAGAGGTGGCCATCTCACCGGTTCACATGATTACATCCAGTTGTCTTCTAGGTCCTATATCCCTAGATCAAGGTGTTTTTCTTTTTCTTTTTAAATGGGCTCCTCTGGTTATTGGGCGGGGGGGGCACAATTTTCCAGAAGCATGCACCTTCCCTGTCAAGTGACAGCAGTCCCTGGAGATTCTAGGTTTTCCTTGAGCATCCACCCTGGGTACTGGAGTTCAAACATACTTGGGAACATGAACTCAGTTCAAACACAGATCCAGTGGGAGTGCAGCAGTCTAGCACAGTGCCCTGTGTACCAGGCTTTGGCGCTTTGTGGAGAGGCTCGTCTCCGGAGATCCTAGCTTGTCGCCCAAACCACTGTCTCAAAGAAAGGAGAGAGAGAAGCTGAGTGTGGTGGCGCATGCCTGTAATCCTAGCACTTGGGAGGCTTAGGCAGGAGGATTGCTGTGAGTTCGAGACCAGCCTGAGCTACAAAGTGAGTTGCCTGAACTGCATAGTGAGACCCTGTCTCAAAAAGACAGAAAAAAAAAAAAAAAAAGGAGGGAGAAAGAGAAATATAATTGAATGAATGAATGTTGGAGGTGTAAAGAAGTAGCTTAGTAGGAGACCAACCTGGGATCAATTTCTAGGAAGGAGGAATGGGAAAAGGATTAAAAGTAGGGCTGGAAGTGTAGCTTGTGTAACCCAGCAAGGCTGAGATTTAATCTTTAGTACTGAGAAAAAAAAAAGCCTGGCATGGCATATACCTGTAATCCTAGTACTCTGGGAGGCTGAGGCAGGTGAATCACAAATTCAAATCTACCTTGGGAAATTTATCGATTTAGTAAGACCTTGTCTCAAAATTTTAAAACATTTAAAAGCCTAGAGATGTAGCTCAGTGAGATGACCCTGGGTTCAACTCCCAGTACATTTTTTAAAAATTAAAAATTTGAAGAGATGTAATTGCTTGTTACCTGGATTTGATCATTACACATTCTTTTTTCTGTATTTTAGGGAGGGGTCGGTGTTCAGCATCTCACTAGTAGATCAGACTCTGATCTGCCTGTTTACAGCCTCCCAAGAGCTGGGACTACAGGGCTGTGCCACCACAAGCAGTCTCAATTGCGTCTCAGCGTGTCCCAGGGTGCAGGAATCAATCCCCAGCCCTGTGCCTGCTTGCAGGTGCTTTAATCTGCTGAGCTATTTGGCCACATTACACATTTTATACACATATCAAATTATCATAATGTATCACATGATATACAAATAGCATGTTTTTTTTAAGAAAAGAATTTGTGTCTGATACTTATAAGCAAAATAAACCAGACCCACATGTGCAAATATCGTATAGTCTCCCTAGTATAACTCAAAAGAAGAATTGCAAATAGAAATGTGTAACACAATTAAAAGGAAAGCGAGAGGGGCCGGGGAGATGGCTCAGCAGAATAAGCTCTTGCCTGGCAAGTGCAAGGGCATGAGTTCAATCCCCAGTTCTGTGCACAAAGAAAAAAAAAAAAAAAAGTCTTAGTTAAAAGGAAAGTGAGAACTTGAGGATTGGACAATGAGAGGACAAGGAGAAAAGCCGAGAAATATGACGGGCAGAACCATTCATTTATACACACTAGATGGGTGAGATAATGATCCTGAGAAACAACAGGAGATTTTTTGAAACTAGCAGTTAAGTGGTAGGATTCTCACCCAGACTAACTATATACGTTGATACCTGTGAACCAAGCAACTGCACTGAATCTAACGAAGTGTAATAGAAGGGTCACGCTTCAAATGCCTGTCATTCTGGTCTTCTAAATATGTACTTCTTGTCATGACATACCAACTATTACTATACTGTCTTTCAAATAAATTTTTTAAAGGATAATAAATGAAAAATAAGACAAAAAATGTCACAAGACAGTCCTGCTACAATGCTGTATATGGATAGATCTCTAAATATGTAAATATATGTGTTAATTCCTATTTTTTAAAAAAATTATTTTTTCTTCATATTCTGTACAGACTTAGAGTTTAGTATCTCAATACTTGTTGGAGGGGCCAGAGAGGTGGCTCTGTGGAAAAAGCATGTCCCTGGCAAGTGCAAGGGCCTGAGTTCAATCCCTGGTTCCGCAAAAAAAAAAAAAAAAAAAAAAAAAAAAGATTTAATAAAACAAAAATAAAAAAAAATAAAATTAAATAATTGTTGGAAAATACATGTTCCATGTTATGCCTATGATGTCTGTTATTTAGACAAATAGTGTGGGTAGATGGAACTGTCTATGTTGCAGGGTAATAATAAGCTTCTCTTCTGGAGGGTTAACAACCTAAGTTTGCAGATCAAAAATTGGAGAAAAAGAAAGGCTGCAGGGTCAGCCAACATTTTGGCCCTAGCTTTTCAAGGTCAGTGAAGACTCAGGACATAGGAGAACCTGTACTGTAACATCATGTAATTCAGTTGTGCCCCAAATTTGCTGATCAAGGAGATTATGGGGCCACAGAGGAATGCGATCTATGATGTATAGTGTGCCTAAGGAGTCACAAGGAGAGAAAACTCTCTCAGGTTTCTACAGAGAGCAAATTGGTCAAGCAATGGCCGTGACTCATCTGCATGGCTAACACTGACAAGGGATCTACAAAGTGTGGTACAATGTTACAGGATAAACCCTGAGGGTACCTGACTGACCTTATCTGTTACAAAGTTACATTTCTTGTTATATAGGTCTTGCTTTAACTTTGTCTTAACCAGCCAGCAGAAAAGTACAAAAATGGAGGTACATAAAGTCATATTAATGTACTGAGCTGTGAATGGCTCAAGTCAACAACTTCTGTGGATAACCCACTTCTATTGTGGACTGCTGATCTGTTGTTGGATTGTTTTATTAATTATATATATATATATATATATATATATATGTGTGTGTGTGTGTGTGTGTGTATTATATATATATATATATATATATATATATATAGAGAGAGAGAGAGAGAGAGAGAGAGAGAGAGAGAATTTGTGTCTGTTAAAACTGTCACATAAGTAAACATTTTGGGGTAGACATTTTAAGCAAGTATTCTGTTTCTCCTTATAATACCAGCATTTATCACCAACAACTTTAAAATATCAATCACCTGATAATTTCACTAAACCCCCTTTCAATTTTGTGGAAAGCCTACCAAGCAATCACAATATATATTTCGAGTCAGTTGTCAGTTGCCCTGGTTTCCTAGATGGAGAACTGGAGACATGTCCTTCTTTTGTAAAGTGAGAGGACAATGCACTCTTTCACAATGTCTTGGAAATTAAGATTTATCCAAACACTGATATCTAAACAGTGTCCAGGCTCCCAAATTCCTAGAGGTTTGGATCTTCGAGTTTGAACTATCTTGGCTGCGAAGACTTCCACTCGCTCCACTGATTTCACCTACCAGTTCTTGATGATGACTTCTCAGATGTTGTCTTTAGTGGTATTTTTTCCTTTTGCTAACTACAAAACTTCAAGTGTCGTGTCCCCACAACCCCCTCACCCCTGCCCGGGCTACCCGATTCCGCGGCTTTAGTTCCCTCGGTTCACAATAACCACTAGCTTGCGCTCACCTCACTTCTTGCCTCCCTCTAGACACGCCCCTTAACCCTCCCTAACTCGCATGCCTAATCTAATTTGGGCTCTGGAATCAGATAGGAAAAGAGCCCAAAGCGGCAGACCCCTCGACAGCAAAACACACTACACCAGGGGCCGAGCGACAAGGGCTAGGAGACGTTTCCAACACTTAATGGTGAGGAACGCATACACCGCAGTGCACAAAGTCATCGCGCAGCCAGTACCTTTTCTCGCTGGGAAGTATTCACTCTAGAAGGAAGCAAACCCTAAGGGAAACCCAAGTTACAAACTCACGCCTTCACCCGGTGTAGCCTATAGCAGTCACCGAAGCGGTGGCCCGCCCACCCGCCCTTAAAGCGGGATATCACACAGTGTGTATTCCTCAAACCAGGGGTGGGTCCGCCAGAAGCTTTACTATTTGAAGAATATAGTAACAACCAGCAACTCGCGCGAGACAGAGACTGTATTCTCGCGAGATTCTGGGAAGCGGCGGTGATGGCGGCGGCGGGAACTGGTCCCTGCCCTGGAACGGGTACAGGACCTAGCCCAGGAGCGGCTGCAAATGCAATAACAGCAGAGGAGGGAGAGACCAAACCGGTGGCAGCAATAGCAGCCGCGCCTGCCGGAGAGGGGACTTCTGCTGCGCCAGCGCCCGCGGAGCCCAGTTGTGGGGAGGCAGAAAGCGGGTAAGACGTCCACGGCCTGAGCAGAGCAGTGGAGGGATGCCCGCCCTTTGGAATCCCGCCGCTTGGGCGCGTTCCAGCCGCCCCTCCACAGGACCTAGCCCGCGGCCTACGGTTGGGTGCGTAGCCCCGCCCACCAGTCGCATGGCGTTGCCCTCCGAACTGCAGCACAGGCCACGCCCCCTTCTCCCTCCTTTTTGGGCTGGTGCGAACCAGGCTACCTGTTCTGTTCCCAGCCCTTGCACCCAGTAATAGGAAGGTAGCTCACTCTTCGCTCTGGCATCCTGCCATCCACTTCGGAGCTGGCCCATCATCTTTAGTAGTGGGTATTTTGAGGTTTCTCTTAAAAATTTGTACAGGCGTACATTCATTATCTTACAGGGATGCAAACTTGGTTGATGTAAGTGGCGGTTTGGAGACAGAATCCTCTAATGGCAAAGATACACT
>PVKA01014478.1:11856-52325 GCA_004027165.1 Ctenomys sociabilis
CGCTTGCCAGGGAAGCGCTTCTTCCATTGAGCCATCTCTCTGGCCCCCTTTTTTTGGACAGAATCTCTTGCTTCAGCCTTCCCACAGTGCAAGGATCACAGCTTATGCCACTGCGCCTATTGTTATTTGTTTTTTCTGTTTTTTTTTTTTTTGAAAGAGTCCCTAGGTTATCCAGGCTGGCCTTGAACTCGCTGTATAGCGTACGTAGGTTGGCTTCAAAATAGTGTCATCTTAGCCGGGCGTGGTGGCGCATGCTTGTAATCCCAGCACTCGGGAGGCTGAGGCAGGAGGATTGTTGTGAGTTCGAGACCAGCCTGAGCTACAAAGTGAGCTTAAGGCCAACCTGAACTGCATAGTGAGACCCTGTCTCAAAAAGACAAAAAAAAAAAAAAAAAAAAATAGTGTCATCTTCTCTCAGCCTCCCAAGTGCTGGAATTACAGGTGTATACCACAATGTCTAGATAATTTTTGGCGGTTTTTTTTGTTTGTCTTTTGAGATAGGGTCTCCTTGTGTAGATCAGGGTGGCTTTCGAACTCTTCATGATCCTGCTACTTCGGCCTCTTTAGTGCTGAGATTATAGATCTGCATTATCACATTTGGCTCCCCAACTAATTTTTTATTTATATTCCTTGTGGACAGTTGGCATATATACATACATCTTAGTTCCTTTTATTTCAACCCTTTTCCCTTCCCTCTCTAATTTGCTTTTTTTTTTTTTTTTTTTTTTTGTCTTTTTTGAGATAGGATTTTACTACCTAGTTCAGGCTGGTCTTGATCCATTATGTAGCCCCGGTTAATCTCAAACTTAACGTGATCCTCCTGCCACAGCCTCCCAAGTGCTGGAATTATAGGCATGTACCACCATGCCCAGCTCTAATTTGCTTTTTAAATTTATTTTTCCAGTACAGGGAACTATTTTTTGTTTGTGCATGCTTTGCAAATGCTATACCACTGAGCTACAACTCTCATCTGTTTTTAAGCAAATGAAAAATGCATTATATTTGGTTCTCCAATTACTGTTGGTCACAGGAAGGTGCTGGGGATACTTCAGAAGTGATGGATACGCAAGCAGGCTCTGTGGATGAAGAGAATGGCCGACAATTGGGAGAGATAGAATTGCAGTGTGGGATATGCACGAAGTGGTTCACAGCAGATACCTTTGGCATAGATACCTCGTGAGTACGTTTATAAGAACTGGATTCTAAAATTAATCAAAGCTACCCTGTGATTGTACGTCCCTTTCCACAGCATTGGAGAAGGTGAGCTTCATGTTTGCACCTGTATATTTCTACTTCTGAGTCCTTCAGACAATAACTGAGGAGATGAACCATGCAGGAAATACTCCTGGATCTCAAAGGCTGGGAATAACTTAGTCTCATTTTTAAAAATTTTACTTTAATCTCTTGCTTGGTAAATCATTGTTCTTGCGGAATTCATCAAAGATTCCAGATAATTTTTTAGGTGGGGAGGAAGAGTAACCATACTGAATTTGTGGATGACCTAAGTTTATTTGGACTTCTTGAATTAAGGAAACTAGGATCTCACTGTGAGGTTGAGGTTGACCTGAACTTGTTTTTTTTTTTGTCTTTTTGAGATAGGATCTCAATATGCAGTTCAAGCTGGCCTTAAACTCACTTTGTAGCTCAGGCTGGTCTCGAACTCACAACAATCCTCCTGCCTCAGCCTCCCGGGTGCTGGGATTACAGGCATGCGCCACCACACCCGGCTTGACCTGAACTTGTAAGAATCCTCCTGCCTCAGTCTCCTAATGCTGGGATTACACACTCCTTTGTGATTTATTATATACTTGACAGTTAAAAATTTAAAGTAAATTTTAGAAATATTGATGTACCAATTAACACAGGGCTGATGACCTGTGTCTTCCTTCAGGAAGAAAGAATTGGATTTTGGTTAAAAGGTCTGTAGGGAGAACACTGGCCAAGGAAGACCTAAAATTGGACCACTTTGGGCAAGAAAAGTGTATTTGGATAGACAGTTTAGGAACGGAAATTTACCAGAGATAGCCAAGGGTAACTCGGATGAATTAAACTGCAGTTGAGGGCCAGCAAGATAGCTTAGCAGACTAAGCAACTGCTTAGGCAAGCACAAGAACCGGGGTTTAATCCCTGGCACCACATACTATGCTGGCCCTGCCCCCAGGCACAGTGAGCCAGTCCCCGAGACTGGCCATGGTGGCACACCCTGCAATCTCAGCTCTGAGAAGGCTGAAAATAGGAGGGTCACTAGGAGTCCGAGCTGTGTAGTGAGACCCTGTACCAAAATACATAAAAATTAAATAAGTAAAATAAACTGCAGGTGAGAATTTTGGTAGCTTTTGATAGACGTTATCTAAATTTGAAAAACTACTCTGGAAGCCCAGCTACATGGCGTTGGGAAGGCTAGTACCATTGGTGGAAAAAAGAAATGACCGGCAGGGAAGGAATATAGAAGAGTTAGGAGCTTGTTGATGTATAAGAGAGGATGGTACCATCAGGACCAAAATTTTTATATATCCTGTTAATGTGAAAAGACAGGAAATATCGTGCCAGGAACACTTTCATCAGGTCCTGGTGGTTCTGTTGTCCATCCATCTCTGATCTACAGTGAAAACAGTGAAGCATTATTTGAAAGCTGACACAATGTCTAGTGCCCTGGAGTTGCTAGCAACAGCCTTTCCCAGTAACATCAATTAACAAATATGAAAAGATTGGCTAACATGAGTGGTTGCACTGGTTGATATATTATGTGTGTCAACTTGAAAAGTTTAAAAGTTTAAGTGACTCAGCAAGAGCAACGATTTTTACTTTATAAATATCCTCATCCTGTGCAAGAGGAGGGTATGGACATTGTGTGAGTTCCTCACCCCTACTCCAGATTATTCTCCTTATTAAAATGTAACAAGAGAAGAGAGACTTGCTAGAAGCTGCAACAACTGCCTTTCCCTTTGTTCTTCATTGTTTTCTGTCTCAATTATTTTTTATTTGTTGTTGAAACGAAATACCCAACTCCCAACATTAAGAAAGGAAGTGTTTATTTAGCACACAGTTCCTGAAAGTGTTAGTGTATATTTGGCAGGTCCCCAGGCAGAGTGGCACATGGTACAAAGCAGCAGTTTATGGCAGCAGAAAACAGTGAAGAGCAAAGGAAAAAGCAGCTGCTGCAGCTTCTAACAAGTCTCTCTCTCCTTATATTAAAAGTAGGTCCCTGGCAAGTGCAGGGGCCTTAGTTCAATCCCTGGTTCTGATAAAAAGAAAGAAAAAGTGGGCTACCCTGGGGAAGCTCCCCAGTAGAGTGTAGAACTCACATAGTGTCCATACCTTCTTGCACAGGATGAAGATGTTTACAAAGTAGGAGTCCTGGTTCTCTGTAAACTTTTCAAGTTGACACAGTATATCAACCAGTTCAGTGGGTGAGGGAATCTGGGTATAATATGTGTTTGTACTTGAAATTTTGAGGATCTATTAGAAGAGGAAAGAATTAGTATTTTTTAAGACATAACAAGCAGCTTGATCATCTACTGGTAATGCATGGCTTTTGTGGGTAGCTTACAAGGTACTATAGAAAGTTAGCATACTCTAGCTTCATCATGCAGCATATTTGAAACTTTAAAGAAGCAATAGCAAGAATAACCATAATTCCCAGTACTCAGCATGAATAATCTTTATGACTGAGAGAATGTGAGCTAGGAAAGAGGCAGGACTGGGGAGATAGCCCAGTAGAATAAGCTACTGGCAAGTACAAAGTCCTGAGTTCAATCCTTGGCACCACAAAAAAAAAAAAAAAAAAAGAAAGAAAGAAAAGAAAAGAGGCTACCCTTTTCATTTTGTATTCGTATTGTATCTATATGCATGTATCTGGAGTTCACTGATTTCTACACTTTGGCTAATCCACAGATCCTGTCTACCTTTCATGACCAACTACAGTTTCCATTGCAATGTATGCCATCATAGTGGTAATACCTATTTCCTCCGGAAGCAAGCAAGTAAGAACAACTGCAATATTTCAAATGATTGTCCACAAAGGACCTGAATCAGGAGACCTTTTCCTTATACCTGGTAGAAGTTAAGTTGCTATTGTCCGTTGCAGATCAAATGACTCCTTTTTAGCTGCTACTTAGTATTGTGTGGGCCCTCTTGTGTTGAATATTCCCTTGGTAGTGGAAATATAGTAGTCATAGATACTTTTTTCTTTTTCTTTTTGATAGACTTAAAGGAAATGTGCCTTAGTGCTTTGGCCAACTTGACGTGGCAGTCCCGAACACAGGATGAACATCCAAAAACCATGTTTTCCAAAGATAAGGTAGAGATGCAATTAATTTAAGTACAGTTATGACAAAGAATCAGGTGGAAAGCCATTTGTGCTAGCACACACTTGTAATCCCAGCACTTGGGAGGTTGAGGCAGGAGAATTGCTGTCAGTTCAAGGCTAGCCTGGGCTCCACAGTGAGTTCAAGCCAGGCCTGCACTATGTAGCCAGACCTCTGTCTCAAAAATAAAAGTAAAAAAAAAAATCAGGTGGAACATCCAGTATACTGGGAGGAGGGGTTACTCACACATGTTAGGCAAGACTATACCTCGAGTTGCAACCCTCATTCTTTTTACCTTTTATTATGAGGCAGGATCTTGCTAAGTTGCTCAGGTTCTCCTTGAACTTGGTTTTTTGAGACAAGGTCTTGCTATGTAGTTTAGGCTGTCCTTGAACTCACTATGAGTGGGATGGCACATACCTGTTGGGAAGCTGAGGCGGGAGGATGGACAACTTGCAGTTTAGCAAGACCTTGTCTTGAAATAAGAAAATTAAAAGAGCTGGGATGCAGGTAAGTGTAAAGGCACGCTTAATCTCAAGTATTACAAACAGACAACATACACTTTGTGTTTCTGACCTATAATTTTTGTGTTCTGTTTTGTTTTCTGAGACAGGGTCTTACTTTGTAATTCAGGCTACCTTTGAACTGTGTAGTCTAGGATGGCTTCGATCTTGTGGTGCTCTTCCTCGGTTTCTCAAGTGTAGTTGTATGTCACCATGTCTGGCTGGAAAATGCAATTTGAAAAGCATGTGCGTAGGGTTTGTCATGAGATCAATGTTGTCTGGATCCGGGCTTGGGCTCTGTCTACTAAATTGAGAAGTTTGTTTTTAATCTTGTAAACTGGAGCAGTAAGCAGAGAGGTCCTTCTAATTCCTTTTAATACTAGAAGTACTTAAACAGGAGATATTGTAATGATCTTCGGCTTTTTTTCTTCGTTATTTTTTTCCCAAATTATTATCCATTTATTCTTTACCTGTATTTGCCATTATTGTTGCATTTACACATTTGTTTTGTTTTTGTGGTACTGGGCATTGAACTCAGGACCCTGCACTTGCCAGGCAAGTGCTTATTCTTCTGAGCTATTTCCTCAGCCCCTGCCATTTGTTTACCTTCCTATCTATATTTCCTCCTGCACCATGTGAGACTAAATTGCAGGTAATACTCTATTCATTGTCCTGTTGTGCAACCACAATATAATAGTCATACTTTAAAAATAGAATATTGATTTATATAACTACAAATATCATTAATGGCTTTCTCTACCTTGATCAGAATTATATCTTATATTTATTTGTAATGACTTTAATTTCAACAGTTCCTTTTAAAATTATTTTTTCTTTTGAGATTGGGGTCTGCTATGACATTGAAAGTTTTGAAGCATCTAAGACCGTTGTTTGGCATGATGTTTGATGAATGTAAAAGAGAGTGCATTAATTGTTTGTAGTTCTGTAAAGAAGATATCTCGTACTGGGCACGGTGGCCAAGTCTGTGATCATAGCACACTGGAAGCCTGAGGCATGATGATCACAAGTTTGGTCTTGTCACTGTTTCTTTGTTTGTTTGTTTGTTTCTGAGACAGAGTCTTACTATGTAGTTCAAATTGACCTAGAACTCACTCTACATAGTTTATGCTGACCTGAAACTTCTGGTGATCCTCCTGCCTCAGCCTGCCAACGTGCTGGGATTACAGGTATGCACCACCATGCCCAGTAAGAGGATCATGAGTTTGAGCCCAGCCTGGGCAATTTAGTGACTTAGCAAGATCCTGTTTTTTTTAAAAAAAAAATCAAAGGGTGGTGATGTAGTTCAGTGTGAAGGCCTGCCAAAAAGATAGCTTTCCTTTATCCTTTCACATTAGTGTAAAATCATGTCTCACATGACACTTTGATTGGTGGCAGGTTGTGTGTAGGGTAGTGGTCCTGTAAGAGTGCAGAGAAGCTGAAAGTTCCTGTTGCTCTGCAGTAACACTGCTGACAGGTGGTACTCCTGACATTGCTGACAGCACATCGTACTGCTCACATGCACTGCCAGCTGTGTGAAAGTATAGCACATGGGCTGTGTGCCGTATACAACACTTGATTGTGACTGTTCACCATTTGTGAATTTGCTCTTTAGAATTATTTTAGACTGTATTTCTAAGAAGTCTACTGTAAAAGAGTTGTGTTATGTCAGCTACAGCTTCGTACCTCAAGATTGCATTATTTGGCTTTTGTTTCTTTCTTTGTTGCAATACTAGGACTTGACCCCTGAGGTACTCTAATATTCTTCATTAAGATTCTTACATTAATATTTTCTTTTTTGTGTGTTTTTAGTGCAGCATGTACAGGGTCTCACTATGTAGATTGGACTCATAGTGATCCTCCTGTTTTCAGCTTCCCAAGCTCTGGGATTACAGGTGCACATCACCACACCCAGTCTCAACTGCCTGGCCCAGCATGCCCAGAGGCCAGGCTGGCTTGGCTTATGGTAGGATTTTAATATTCTTAAATTAGGGCTGTGGAGATAGCTCAGCGGTCTAAGCACCTGCCTAGGCAAGCACAGGGACCAAGCCTGGGAATGGTGGTGCACACCTGTAATCTCCCCTAGTGGTGGGAAGGCTGAAACAGGAGAATCGCTATGAGTCTAAGCTGCTTAGTGAGACCCTGTATCAAATACATAAAACTAATATTCTTATACTAATATTCTTTATATTGTTTTTTGCACTTTAAGACACTTAGAGATATTAGATTTTGTTTACAGTTGTATATTTGGTGTCATGACATGGTGGATTCCAAATAAATATTTATTGACCTACGTCGCCAATTCTTTTTATTTTTTACTTTGAGATAGGTTCTCATCAAGTTCTTAAATTGCCCAACCTGTGCTCAAACTTGAGGTTCTGCTGCCTCAGCCCCCCAGAGTGCTGGTAATGGAGCTCAGGGTGAAAATCCTAAATGTAATCCTAGTTCCACCAATTAAAAAAAAAGAAAAAGAGGAAGCAAGCAAGTCAGCCAGCCTATAGGATCTCTAGAAGGAGATGTCTCAGGTAGGTAGAAATAAGAGCACAGGATATGATAATTTAGGAGTCATCTTCCAGTTGACAACCAAGGGAATGTGACAGAGCTTTCCCCTCCAATTACATTGTAAATTATAAGTAGCAAAAATTTTATACAGTTATTTTTAATTTCCCATAATCCATATATTTCTAAGCAATTAAATATTTGTTCAAGTGATTAAAAGACTAATAATGGATTTTTCTTTTGATTTCTAGGAAGACCTTTGTTTTCTTTCTTTGTGACCAAACCTTTGATTATAACTATATATTTTATTTTAGTCTTAATATATTTTATTTACTATATTTTATTTTAAACACTAGGATATTATACCCTTTATTGATAAATATTGGGAGTGCATGACCACCAGACAGAGACCTGGAAAGATGACTTGGCCAAATAACATTGTCAAAACAATGGTAAGTAGACTGAAGTTGATTAGTCTTGACATAAAACTATTCTTTTTAATAATTAGATGCTATTTAGGCTTAGCATGAAATAATGTGATGACTAGAAAAATGTCAATAATTTTATTTGAATCTTTCAGAGTATAAGATACAAATTTAATAGTTTTCATACACAGATTCAGTGAGTTGTACATTTTAAGTGAGCACCATTTACACCCACACTAGTTTTACACACAGAAATCTTTAACTATTTCACTTTGCAAGTATTGAATTTGGAAGTGGGGCAGGGATGATATAGCTCAGTGATAGAATGGGTGTTTAGCACAGGCAAGGCCATGGGTTCAATTCCCATAACCACAAATAAAGTTTATACATCAAAACAAAACAGGGCTGAGGATATAGCTCAGTGGCATACGCACCTACCTGGCAAGCACAAGGTCCCAAGTTCAATAGCCAGTACCACAAAAACAAAAAAAAACCCAAGAGATTCTGAATCTGCTGAAAAATGAATAGGTGGCATAGGCAAGGACTTTCTTTTTTTTTTTTTTTTTTTTTATCTTTTTGAGGCAGGGTCTCACTATGCAGCTCAGGCTGGCCTTAAGCTTACTTTGTAGCTCAGGCTGGTCTCGAACTCACAACAGTCCTCCTGCCTCAGCCTCCCAAGTGCTGGGATTACAGGCCTGTGCCACCATGCCCGGCTAGGCAAGGACTTTCTAAACAGAACCCTAATCAAACAAAAACAAAACAGGTATGGTGGTACCCACCTGTAATACCACTCAGGAGGTTGAGGCAAGAAGATCGCCATGAGTCCAGATCCAGCCAGAATTACATAGTAAGACCCTGTCTCAAGAAAAGCAACAGAACAAGCATTTTCTTTGGTTTGAAACAAATTACATACAGCCCAATGGACTAAGCACTTGCTTAGGCAGATGCAGGAACTGGGATATGAACCGCAGCACCACATGCAACACCGGCCCTGCATGCGGGTGCACTGAGCCAGCCACCAAGACCAGGCATGGTGGCTTATCCTTCTAATCCCAGCACTGGGGAGGCTGAAAACAGGAGGATCACTATGAGTCCAAGCTGTGAGACCCTGTATCAAACATATTAAAAAAAAAAAAAAAAGGCCCTTCCCTAAAAAATACAAGAAAAGAAAGAAAAAACCATTTAAAACAAATGAGAAATAGGATGTTAGTACATGCCTGTTTTCCCAGAACTTAAGAAGGATCACTTGAAGTTTAAGGCCAGGCTAGGTTATATAGTGAGTTCAACCCCTGACTGAACTACATAGCAAAACAGTCTTAAAAAAACAAAAGCATAGCATGGTGGCACAGATCCGTAATCCCTCTAAGCCCTGAAGAGGCTGAGGCAGGAGAATTACTGAGATCAGACTGAGCTATATAAGTGAGTTCAAGGGCATCCTGCACTGCATGGTGAAATCCTATCTCAAAAATATAAACCAAGGGCCGGGATGTAGTTCGGCAGCCTAACTTCCTGCTGATATTTCAAATTCTTACTGATCCTTGTCGCCGTCACCTTCTTATGGCTGGAACACAAAATACTTGACACCCACCAGTTTAAGGAGGAAAGGTTATATTTGGCTGAGTTTAATAGAGGTTTTAGTCCATAGTCGGCTGGCTCCAGTGCAGAGTGGCATGGTAGAGGAGAAACAGCCCATGGCATGATAGGCAGAAAGCCTGCCAGGCCACACCTACAGGACCTACCACTTTCTACCAGGCTTCACCTCCCACTTTCACACCCAGGAATAAACACAGCAGTAGACTAATCCACATACCCATGATCCAGTTACCTCCCAAGAGACTCCTTGTGAGCACCATAGGCTTTGGGTGGATATCTACATGTGGGTCACAATAGTCATATGTTGCCGGGCGTGGTGGCGCATGCCTGTAATCCCAGCACTCGGGAGGCTGAGGCAGGAGGATTGTTGTGAGTTCGAGACCAGCCTGAGCTACAAAGTGAGCTTAAGGCCAGCCTGAACTGCATAGGGAGACCCTGTCTCAAAAAGACAAAAAAAAAAAAAAAAAAAAATAGTCATATGTTAATTTTCTGATTACATTGTCTTTGATTACACTGAAGAATTCACTTTTAGAGTTGGTGATCATCTGTTCTATACTTCTAAAATTTTCATTAGTGCTAAGATGCTGTTTCCTTTTAGAGTAAAGAAAGAGATGTATTCTTGGTAAAGGAGCACCCTGATCCAGGGAGTAAAGATCCTGAAGAAGATTATCCCAAATTTGGGCTTTTGGATCAGGTACATTAATATGCTTCATACTGTCTTTTAGTTTAAGGCACTTAGGGATATTAGATTGTGTTTACATTTGTATATTTGGTGCCATGATATGGTGGATTCCAAACTAATGTTTATTGATGTGTGTAGAAGAAATGTGTTGAACTAGGAAACTAGTGTTTTAGGTTTGGCTCTTTCCCAAAATGTTAAGGATTTTCACAAATTATTTCTTTTAATGTTAAGTATCCTCACTTATATAATACATTTGGTTCCTAATTATTTTTAATCTTTCTGTCTTCTTAAATTTTGCTCTTAAAAATGTTCTTATAGGGCCGAACAGATAGCTCAGTGGTCTAAAGCACCTGTTTAGGCAAGCTTAGGCAAACACAGGGACTGCAGATTGATTCCCGGCACCACATGCCACCAGCCTGGGGATGGGGCTGAGCTGGCCACACACACACAAAAATGTTCTCTTTTTTTGGCAGAACCAAGGATTGAACTCATCCCCTTGCACTTGCCAGGGAAGCGCTTATTCCACTAAGCCATCTCCCCAGCCCCCAAAAAATGTTCTTATGAAGACAGAGTTGTTGAGGAGAAGAGTTTGTGTTGCTTATGTAGCATGACAAGAAAAAAGAAAATTTTCTTTCTTGTTCAGTGGCAGGGGTCACACTTGGCAACTAAGGACAGATCTAGCTAGACATAATGGGGCTGAGGCAGAAGGATCACAAGTTTCAACCTAGCTTAGGCAGCTTAGTGATTTAGCGAGACCATATCTCAACATTAAATTTAAAAATGAAAAAAGGGTTGAGGGTATAGCTCAGTGCAGAGGCCCTAGGAAAAAGTCAGGTGGTCAGACTCTTCAAAGTGTTGTTTTTTTTTTTTTGAGCCAGGGTCTCACTATGTTGACTTGGCTGGCTTCAAGCTTCTGTGCCTAAATGAGTCTCTGCCTCAATTTCCCAAGTAGCTGGGACTGCAGGCTGATATGTCATCTTTGAAAATTTGACATTTTCTGTAGAAATTCAGCTTTCTGTCTCTTGTGAAGGATCTGCCCTAGGACAGTGCTCCCCCAGGAGCTGCATTGGTGGGGTTTAGGCTCTTTCATTTCTTTTTTCCCTTTGTTTTTTGTTGTTGTTGTTTGTTTATTTATTTATTTATTTATTTTTGCGGAACCGGGGATTGAACTCAACTCCTGTGCTTGCCAGGGAAGCGCTTATTCTACTGAGCTGTCTCCCCAGCCCCTGCTTTGTTTTGCATTTGTTGGATAGGTAGACTGGGCCTCCCAGAGTGTTGGGATCACAGGTATGCACATTCACGTAGTTTAGCCTCCTTTTTTACTTAGATTTTTTTCCTTTCAGGATCTTAGTAACATTGGTCCTGCTTATGACAACCAAAAACAAAGCAGTGCTGTATCTACTAGTGGGAATCTAAATGGTAAGTGTTTATGTGTCTAATTGCTGAAATATTTGTAAGCTATTGTAACCATGTGTGCGTAGAATTAGGCGTTCTTTAGGTGGTCCCTTCACTTAGATATTAGTGCTTTAAAGTTTAAAACTCAAGGAATTAGCCAAGAATTTGCCAGATGGTAATAGAGGAGAATTATTGTCACTTTGCAACATGCTTTAGTCTTTTTTTTTTTTTTTTTTTTTTTTTTTTTTTTTTTTTTTTTTTTGTATTTTAGGGAAGGGTCTACAGGGTGTTCAGCTTCTCACACTAGATCAGACTTGTAGTGATCCGTCTGTTTACAGCCTCCCAAGTGCTGGGATTCTAGGTACATGCCACCATGCCTGGTCACAATTCCCATTTCAGCTTGCCCCAGGGGCAGGGCTGGCACTGCAGTCCTAGGGATCAAACCTTCGGCCCCTGCACCTGTTTTCGGGAACGCTTTAGTCTTAAGTGAAAGAGATTTAGTGTAAATGCAAGGTGAAATTAAGATTTACAGTGTTTATATAGACTTCCCACCTACATCTTTACAACAGATTAGAAAGATTCAGTTGTTCTCCACTCTTTCTGTAATTCACATATTACTGAACAAGCTTTTCTGTCCATGTTCTAATTTTTCTTGCCCTAAAACTTAAATTTTTCTATGTGGATCACCTGCTGGCCATGTGCTTTTCAGTTTGGAAATGCGTCTAACAGGAATGCCTCTCATTACTAATGATAACTTAACGTGCACCAGGTTAGCCAGGAGCCCAGGCTAGCATTTCCCTTGGCACATGGTTCCCTTGGCTTGTCTTTGGAGTGGAAGCGTCTCAATAATTTAACCTTTTCCACAGTTAATCTGAGATGGGTTGGAAATATCTAAATGTATTATTTATCTTTTTACACCACATTTTCCTGTGTAATTGTTACAACTTGACGAATACATGGTGCCACTTCTGTTCTTACAGGTGGAGCCACTTTTGGAGGTGAATTCCTCCTCTGTCTTCTTTCAGCCTCTCAGACTTAAGTATTTTGTGGCTTGGAAAATGCTTTTTGCTGAGTTGTGGTAGAAGCTAAAATGAAATAATTTTAAAGCATTGTGAAAGCGGTGGCAATAGCATTTACTATGAAATGGTAGTTCCAGTTTATTGTTAGTAATTACAAGCTTATATGTTGTCGTATTCTGCCTAACATGACCAGCAGTCTCCTTAGTACTGCTTGTTCTGCTCAGGATGGTTCTAAAACATCTAAATGGAAATGACAGTTAAAAAAAAAAAAAAAAAAATTAATGAAGGCTGAAAATAGGCACCTCAGTGATAGAGTGCTTGCCTAGCATGTGTCAGGTTCTAGCATGTGTTTGATCCCTAACATCACACAAAAAAAAATTAATCATTTTTATAATAAGTAATAGCACTTCAGGGCAGACGAGGTCCTGGGTTCAATCCCCAGCACAACAAATAAATAAATAAATAAATAAATAACCGACCACTTTAGCACTGTAATGTTGTCTTTCACGAGAAACGAATGTATCTGATGTGTTCATAGAAAGAAATTGCAAGATTCTGGTCCTGTGTATGCAGAATATGACCTCCCCCAGATGTCTTGATCCTTCTTATTGCAGCAGAATTGCTGTTGGTTCCAAGCTTGGCCCACATGTATATACACTGTTCTCTGCAATTGTTTATGGAAAGGTGTTTTCCTGCAGTTGAGGGGGTGATTTCTTGAAGGGGAAGAGCGGGTATTTCAGAAATACACAGGTACTATTTCTTTTGACTTCAGTATAGAGCTAAATTGTTTTATATAAAATATATAAATTATCTATTGATATTATTTTGCCCTTAATTCCACAAGCCAGATTATTTTGACATGCTGGCACACTCTTAATAAATGTTGTATTGAAGAATGTACATGTAATCAAAATTTGCCTACTAAATGGAAAGCCTTTCTCATTTGCCCCACATAGGAGCATGATGGATGCTAGCAACACTGGAGAGAAACACCTTTTTAGCACTTCTGTTTTTGTTTTCCATGTCTGATGTATTATTGTCTTGTTGGATCTTCAAGTTAAGTGCTTTAGCAGATACTGTGGCTTTATTATGTTTATGGGCTCCACTCTGTGATTTGAGCAAGTAAACATGGACCTACAGTGAGGCATTTTCATTGTAGATGTTTGTTTTGACCTGGTTGGTGTTTGCTCCAACAGTGAGGATGCATTTGTGTCACACCCTCAGTCTGGAGACTAGGGGGTGTGGCTCCTTAGAAAAAGAAAGGTGAAACCAACCCTAACAGATTTCATGACCTCCAGCTTCTTTTGTGCCTGCTGTGGGAGCCCAGTGTTCTGACTGTGATACTCTCACACTCAGCAGATGCTCAGAGCCAGGGTGATACTTGACACTTGATGCCTTTGAGAAGGAAATCTTTCGGTGTCACACAAATGCACATTGGGTGTGTCAGCTTTCAGTGTCCACACAGTGCTTTTATCACAGTTCATTGAAAGTCATCTGCCTTCTCTTAAAAGGGGGAATCACAGCAGGAAGCAGTGGCAAAGGAAGAGGAGCTAAGCGCAAACAGCAGGATGGCGGAACCACAGGGACCACCAAGAAGGCCCGGAGGTGGGGAGAACGCCACCCCAAGCCCCAGTGTTTGCATGTATGATGCCAGCAAACTCTATTAGAGGAGAACATATTCTTGAGTAGTTCCATGCAGTGGTGGTGAACCAATGGCACATGTGCCTCAGTGGGCTGTTTGTTATCATTGAAAGCTCTGAAAGGTTCACCATCATTACTCTAGTGTCTTAAGCTATCAGGCCCCTCCCTCCCTTCCTTCTTTCCTTCCTTCCTTCCTTCCTTCTTGTTTATTTCTTCAGTCAGGGTCTCACCATTTGGCCCAGACCAGCCTTGAATTCACAATAATCTGCCTGTCTCAGCCTCTGAAATGCTGGATTATGGACCTACACCACCATGTATTAGCTGTCTTTTTTTTTTTTTGAGGCAAAGTCTGACTGTGTAGTTTAGACTGGCCTTGAATTCACTGTATACCCGAGGCTGGCCTTAAACTTGTAGTGATCCTTCTTCAGTGTCCTGAGTGCTGCGGTTACAGGTGTGCACCAACACTCAGCCCATGAGCACTTTCAGGGGCAAAATTACCCAGGAGTAGTATCCCAGTTTATGAATTTGCTAGTACAAAAAAGATCCCAGGGGCTGGGGAGATGGCTCAGTGGAATAAGTGCTCCCTGGCAAGCGCAAGGGCCTGAGTTCAATCCCTGGTTCCACCAAAACAAAAAAAAAAGATCTCAGGCCATCATCCTTTGGATAAGCCTGGGGCATGAGTTCCAAGGCATCCTGAAAAAGGATAGGTGAGATAGAAGGGAAGAATACCTACTTTTTTCTTTTTTTTTTGTGGGACCAGGAATTGAACTCAGGACCCTGCGTTTGCTAGGCAAGCACTTAGTCTACAGAGCTATTTCCCCAGCCCCAAGGAATACCTATTGAACATCACCTCTTAAATTCTTGCCTCTCCTGTCTTTTTTTTTTTCAGGGATTTTTTTGTTTGTTTGATTTTTTTTGTTTTGTTCAAGGTTTCACTACGCAGCCCACACTTATAGTGATCCTCCTAATTTCTGCTTCCCTAGTGCTGGGATTACAGGCGTGCCGGATTCCATCGCTGGCTCAGTGCAGCCGAAGGTGGAGCCGGCAAGGCATGCAGAACCAGGGATCTAACCATGGTTCCTGCACTTACCTAAGCAAGCCCTTAGTCCGCTGAGCTATACTGCTGGCCCTATGCCTCTCCTGTCTTGCGCTGCTTCTGTTGTGTTTGTTTTATACTCAGGTAGTGAAATCTGGGTTACTTTTTACTTAGACTAGCAATAGGTAATAAGTGCTATCTTTGACCTCTTGTTTATTAGTTTCTAATAATGAATACACTAACGGAAAGAAGCCTAAATACCCTCATTCCTCTTCTCCCTTTCTCCTCTAGTGTATACTGGCTCTATTTCGTGAACAGACTGTATCCATCAGGAGTGGTTGGTTACTTGTCAGTGTCTACAAAAACTTTTAACCCAGATTGCTTTGCCCAGAAAGCTTAATATGCTCATTTCCCTGTGTCACCTGCAGGAGTGACAGGGGTCCAAATTGCGGAAAACATTTAGCATATGTTTCCGCTGAAATCTAATAAATCGGGCTTTTCTTACACAGTAAAATGTAGTTCAGCTAGAGGGAGCTTGAGTCTCTTGATTTTGTTCTTTCTTCTTTGCAGTGACCCTTTGTTTTCTGCTCAACGCCTTCCACCTCACGGCTACCCCTTGGAACACCCATTTAACAAAGATGGCTACCGATACATCCTAGCTGAGCCTGATCCACATGCCCCTGACCCGGAGAAGCTGGAACTCGACTGCTGGGCGGGAAAGCCCATTCCTGGAGACCTCTACAGAGCCTGCCTGTATGAACGGGTTTTATTAGCCCTACATGACCGAGGTATGCAGTGTCAGTGATCACATGGACCAACGTGACTTTAAACTGGCCTCATCTTTGGCTGGCCTATGATTGTTGCCACTCCCAGCCCTCTAGCCAGATTGTGACTGTGCAAGAGATAATTTCCATCTCTGTGTTCTTCCTATAAATTCTAAGCCACTTATATGTATATGCATAGATAGCTTAACATGGTAACGTTCCAAAAGTGATATATCCAGAGACTTTCAATATCAAGCTTCTCATAATAACATTTTATATAATCATAGTACAGTTAATCAAAACCAGGAGATCAACACTGGTGAATACTGTATTACATTGGTATATAGGGTGATCATCCCCAGTCTGAAAATCTGAAATGTTTTAAAATCCAAATGATGCTCAAAAGGCTTCGATTTCAGCTGGGCCTGTTGGCACCCACCTATAATATCAGCACTTGGGGCAGCTGAGGTAGGAGGATTGTGAATTCAAGCCCAGCCTGGGCAATTTAGCAAGACCTTCTCTCAAAAGCCACTGGGCTTATATCTTAATGTGGAGGTCTGAGTTCCAGCCCTCATACTACACACAAAGACAAAAACATTGGGATTTCAGAGCAGTTGAGATTTAGGATTTTTATTTATTATTTTTATTATTTTTTATGTGTTTCGTATAAAGCCTTACTACACTGCTGAGACTTGGTGATCCTCCTGTTTTTAGCTTCCCCAGTGCTGGAGATTACAGGTACCCACCATCATGCCCGGTCTCAGGCCAGTTCAGCATGTGGTGCTGGGGATGAAACCCTAGTCCCTATGCTTGCCCAAGCAGCACTTAGTCTATCGAGTTATCTCCCAGCCCTGAGATTTAGGATTTTATATTAGGGATTTATACACAAGTGAAGTCTATATAAGTACTCTAAAATCTAAAACTCTTACATCTAAAATACTGCTAGCATTTTATGTAAGAGATTCTCAACCTATATTGACAAAATTTTTAAGTATTTAAGTTTTCAATCAGAACATCTTTTTTTTATTTTGTTTCCTTTTCTGTAGTTCTTTGGACAGTGTCTTGCCCTGTAGTGTAGGCCGGCCTTACACTCACTGTGTAGCCAGGCTGCCCTCAAATGTGCAGTAGTCCTCCTGCCTCAGCCTCCTGAGTGCTGGGATTACAGGTATATGATGCATGGGCTGGCCAGACCACCTTTCTTTCCCCCTTTAGTCATTTGTCCTTCAGCCATTGCTTAGTTTTCATGACAGTGGTACTTTTTGTGCTTATTAATTGCTTACTTTGATTTCTCATGATTACACTGAGGTTATAAAATTTTGGGAAGAATAACACAGACAGGGATCTCCTAGGGTTTGGGATGACGTCGTGTCTTACTGATTATGTCAGCCTTGATGCCTTAGTTAGGGTGCTTCTGCCGGCTTCTCTGATATACAGTTATGCTTTTCCATTTACAGTTCGTAATCATCTTGAGGAAAATACTTTGAGA
This sequence comes from Ctenomys sociabilis, assembly GCA_004027165.1. Taxonomy (NCBI): domain Eukaryota; kingdom Metazoa; phylum Chordata; class Mammalia; order Rodentia; family Ctenomyidae; genus Ctenomys; species Ctenomys sociabilis. The sequence continues at coordinate 29,204 of PVKA01014478.1, forward strand.
CCATCCATATAACCGGTCTCTCCATAAAGTGTTGTTCACTGATTCAGCGCTCATCTGTGGATCTTACTTTAAATAAATATTACTATGGTGTTTGTCTTATTATTTTTCCAATTTTTCTTTTTCCCTTTTAATTATTTATATAAGTATATTTTTGTGAGCCTCATTTTTTTTAAGTACTTACCTTATAGCATTATGAGATACTCTTATATTTTGTATGCCTCCAGCCTAGTAGTTGCTAACTTTTCATGAAAGCTTGAGTTTTTTTTTATTGAAAAGTAATATTTAGTAATTAAGATGTGGCTGGTTATGGCAGCTATAATCCCAGCATTTGGGAGGCCGAGGCAAGAGAATTGCCAAGTCTGAGATCGGCCTGGGCTACATAGTGAGCCCTGTCTCAAAACAAAAGAAGATACGGACTCCTTGTTTGGTGTGGATGCTGTGTGTAGCTGATGATTTTGGAGGTCAGAGAGTGGCGCAGGCTCTTCTTGGCTCTGGTTGAGGGCCTTGGGTCATTCACTGCACTGTTTGTGTTTTCTGAGACTTCTTCCACTAGCATTTCTTCCATCTTTTCTCCATTTTCTTGACTTCTGTGCTTTTGAAAATTACAAGCTAATTATTTTATAGAGCACTATTCAGTTTCAGCTTGTTACTCAAATTGCACCATTGGGGCAGGAAGGTTGCTGAAGGGAGCTGTGCTCTTCATGTTGTATCTTGTAGAGTGCTGATTTAACCTAGTATCGGTGACAGTCAGTCACTTGATGTTGGCCAGGCTTATCCACTGTAAAACTACTGTTTTCCCTTGCATAATTGTTTTGAAAGGAGGTGAGCTTTTTAGTATCCTGTTAATGCTGCCTTGGTGGTGATCTGATGTTTAACAATGTTGAATTAGGTCCTGAAGAAAAAGGGCATGATTTGATAAATTGGCTTTTCTGTAATCTTGAGGGGGGGGTTGTTTATTTTTTATATAAATTCTCACTTTTATGCCCAGGCTAGCTTTGAAATCCTGAGCTCTCATGATTTTTTCAGTGGTAGTTTTCTGGGTTTGTGCATGTTTTGTTTTAATTTGTTTTGTGCTGGAGACTGAACTCAGGCCCTTCACACTGAGCTATTTCCAGCCCTTTTTTCTTATTTTTTTTATTTGAAACAAGGTCCTGCTCCTGCCTCAGCCTCCCAGAATGCTAGGATTATAGGAATATGCCACTGTACCTAGATAATTAGCTAGTTTTGATTTTTTTTTTTAAATGTATTTGATACAGGATCCCACTATGTACTCAGACTCGTGGTAATCCTCCTGTTTTCAGCCTCCCTAGCACTGGGATTACAGGCATGTGCCACCATGCTAGTCTCAGTGGCTGGCTCAGCACACTTGGGAGCGGGGCCAGCGCAGCATGTGGTATTGGGGGAATTGAAACCCAGTCCCTGCGCTTGCATAAGCAGGTGCTTAGTCCACTGAGCTATCTCTTCTCTGTTATGGTTGTAACACTAGGGTAAACTGACTAAAGGACATATAAAGACTCTACTTTTGTTTTATAAATGGAATCTCATATTGTCTAGTCTGGTTGGCCTACTCTTTGTACCTTAGTCTCCCCAGTAGCTGGGAATATAGGAATGTACCACCACAACTGCCTTCTTTTGTTTGTTTTTGATACAGGGCCTCACTGTGCAGTTCAGGCTGGCCTCAAACTCATAGTAATCCTCCTGCCTCAGCCTCTTGAGTGCTGGAATTATAAGTGTGTGCCACCATGCCCAGTTTATACTATTCTTTAAAGCTTCAATTTTTTTATTTTTTGTATTTTAGAGAAGGGCCTACAGGGTGTTCAGGGTCTCACTACTAGATCAGATTCATAGTGAGAGCTGGGATTACAGCCTGCCAAGAGCTGGGATTTGAAATTATTATAAAATAAGGAGTTTATTTATTTATTTTTGGCAGAACTAGGTATTGAACTCGGGCCCTTGCTCTTGCCAGGGAAGCGCTTATTCCACTGAGCTATCTCCCCGGCCCCAAAAAGTTTATTTTTATAGGGCCAGGTACACACCTGTAACCCCAACAGTTGCACTTAGAAGGCTGAGGCAGAAGCATTGCCACAGTTTGAGGCCAACCTCGACAACATAGTGAGTTTAAAGCTAGCTTGAACTATATAGTGAAACCCTGTTTCAGAAAACACACACCATTAAAATGCGCCTGCTTAGGCAGACACAGTGGCCAGGGTTCAATCCCTGGCCTGCTGTGCCCACCCCCTACCCCCCCCACTGAGTCAGCAGTTGAGACTGAGCATGGTGGTACATGCCTGTAATCCTAGCTTTTTGGAAGGCTGAACATAGGCTGATCACTATAAGTCTGATCTATGTAGTGAGACCCTGTAGACCCTTACTAAAAAACACACACACAAAAAAAAAAAAACACTCAAAAATGTTAATTTTTTTTTTCCAGTTCTGGGAATTGAACACAGGCATGATGCCTAGTAGGCACATGCAGTACCAGGGATTGAACCCAGGTCTTTGTACTTGCCAGGCAGGCACTTAGACCACTGAGTTATCTTCCCAGCCCAAGGTTTGTGACTTCAAGGCCAATAATTGAAGGCCTTAGTATCTAGCAAGCTCAAAGCCAGCCTGAAGTATTTGGTAGGTCCTGTCTCAAAAGTCAGTAAAGGAAAAAAAGAAAAAAAATCAGTAAAGGGTAGGGATGCAGCTCAGTGGTAAAAAGCCTCTGAGTTCTATCCCTAATACTTTTAAAAAAATTAGGGCAGGGAATCTGGCTCAGTGGTCTAAGTGCCTGCCTGGCAAGAGCAACGACCTGGGTTCAATCCCCAGTACTGCATATTGTGCTGGCCCCACACTGAGCCAGCCATCAAAGCCAGGCCTGGTGGTACATGCCTATAATTCTAGCGGTGGGGAGGCTGAGACAGGAGGATCACTATGAGTCTGAGCTGCGTAGTGAGACCCTGTAGCACATAAATAAAATAATTTTTATAAATTTAAAGCTAGTTTACTTAGAATAGTGTCTAAACACATTATAATTGGTTTATTAAATTGAAGGAATACAGCCTGCCGGTGCTGGCCCTGTCCCCTGGGGTGTGCTGAGACTGAATAAGACTAGGTGTGGTGGCATGTGCCTGTAATCCCAGCTCTTGGGAGTCTGTAAACAGGTGGATCACTACAAGACTGATTTAGTAGTGAGACCCTGAATGTCCTGTAGGCCATTCCCTAAAAAAAAAAAAAAAATTGAAGGACTATGCATATGCAGTGCAATTAATTTTAACCTGTCATCTAAATATAATTGCATTTAATAAAAACTACATCATCTAACAGCCTTTTTCCTTTCTTTCTTTTTTCTTGTGGCTGGCTCAGCCTACTGGAGGGTGGTGAGGCTGGCATGTCTTGTGGCATCAGGGATCAAAGCATGTGGTCCCTGTGCTTTGCCTAAGCTTGCCTAAGCAGGTGCTTTAGACTGCTGAGCTACCTCGCAGGCCCTCTCCTTTTTGTCAGTATCTTATCTTGGTATTTTTAGACCCCTGAACTAATACTCTGATTTTCTGTGCTGTCTCACTGGAGCATTAGCGCTTTATCTCCAAGTGTCTCAGGTGAGTTGCAGCCTCTGTTTGAATCTCCTTCACTGTAGCTCCCCAGCTGAAGATCTCTGATGACCGGCTGACTGTGGTTGGAGAGAAGGGCTATTCCATGGTGCGGGCCTCCCATGGAGTGAGGAAAGGTGCATGGTATTTTGAAATCACTGTGGATGAGATGCCACCGGACACCGCTGCCAGGCTGGGATGGTCTCAGCCCTTAGGTAAGCTGGAACCCTAATGTGGACATCATAGGAATTGGCCTTAACCTGACTGGGGCATAAACTTCTGTGTCTGAAGGATTTGTTGGTTTGCAGTTTTTGGAATACTTGTGAGAATTGTAAAATTACTAAAAAAATATGTAATAAAAAGCAGTAGAATCTCTTTGCTTTAGGAAACCAGAGTTGACATGCAGTTGTCTGATTTTATATATATATATATATCTTTTTATTGGGATAGGTAACCTTCAAGCTCCCTTAGGTTACGATAAATTTAGCTATTCTTGGCGGAGCAAAAAGGGAACCAAATTTCACCAGTCCATTGGCAAACACTATTCTTCTGGCTACGGACAGGGAGATGTCCTAGGATTTTATATCAACCTTCCTGAAGACACAGAGACAGCCAAATCACTGCCTGATACTTACAAAGACAAGGTGAGTGTCCTTCCTTGTGCCCACTGTGAAGGCCTTGCAGCCAGTGCCCGAGCCTTGGCCTGGTGCTGGGGACACTGCCCGCCTGTAGTTCTCCTATTCACATCATTGTGGGCACATTTTCAGACATAGTGAGAACTGAAAGTATTTAAATCAGTGCCCAAATACCTCTAACCTAGATTTTACCATTGACATGTTTAGATCTCTTTTTCCACCTATCTTCCCATTCACCCTTTTTATGTACTGCAGAAAAAAATGGCAAAAATGAGTATGTTCCCACCCCTTCAGGATGTATTTCATTATCTAGCATTCAACCTTGTTTATTCATTTCTGTGGTCCTGGAGATCAAACTTAGGACCTTATTCTTGCCAGGGAGGCATTTATGCCACTGAGCCCTCTCCCTGCCCTCAACCTTGTTTATAATTTTTTTTTTTTTTTTTTACTGTATTTAGTGTAGGGTCTACAGGGTCTCACTACACAGATTGGATTCGTAATGATCCTCCTGTGTTCAACCTCCCAAGCACTGAGATTATAGGCTTGAGCCACCACACCCAGTCTCAATCCCTTCTTAGTGCACCCCAGGGGCAGGGCCAGGATGACACACCCGGGATAGAACCCCAGTCCCTATGTCTGCCTAAGCAGGCACTTTAATCTGCTGAGCTCTCTGGCTGGCCCACTCATCTATTCACTTTCTTAATAGTGCTTTCTAGTTCACCGCAGTTTTAATTGTTGTGAAGTTTAATTTACCACATCTTATCCAGGCTTGGTGGCACATATCTGAACTCAGGAAAATTATTGTGGGCTATGTATGCATAGTAAGTTGAAGGCCAACCTGAACTACATAATAAGACCCTGTCTTAAAAAGAAAAAAGGAAAGGAAGCCTGTGTTTAGCTTTTACATATTGGTCTCTGATTTACCTTGAATTAGTTTTTGTGCAGTGGAAGTCAAGGTTCTTTTTTTCCACAGGGCTCCCAAGCTTTGCAGCACCATTTGTCAGCCTGTCTCCACTGGCCTTCTATAGTGTCTGTAATGAAAACCAAATGCCCCATCTACACAGACCTCTCTTTTTTAAAAATTCATTTATTTATTATAGTGTCTCGCTACACATCACGCATTCTTTTTTTGCAGGGGGTGGGGGGGGTCAGCTCAGCCCGCCCTGGGGGGAGGGGCTGGCATGGCATGTGGTGCTGGGGATCAAACCACAGTCCCTGAGAGGTGCTTTAGACCGCTGAGCTATCTTGCCAGCCCACAGACCTCTCTTCGAACTCCGCCACTTACCTGTGTGTGGTACTTTGTGTTGTGCCAGTGTCTAGGTGCTGAGGCTTCAGAGTGTGTCTCTTTTGGAGCTCAACAGAGGGCCTTTGCCTAGCATGCATATGGCCCTGGGATCCGTCAGCCCCAGCACTGCCACTGAGAAATGTACACAAAAATAAATAAATTGGGTAGTGGATATCCTCTAAATTTTTCAGAAAAGGAGTAACCCAGTTCTTGTTTTGGGAAGAACATCAGATACTTGCCCTGCAGCCGGAGCCCTGTCATTAAGGCCCAACAAGCACCACAGATCCTGGTGGTGCAGAGGCAGCGCCTCTGGCCACCTGGGGAGGCGCGCGAGGGTCTTTGAAATGCTTTAGCTTTTATCTGCTGTGGTGGCATGTGCCTGTAGTCCCAGCCAAAAATTGTATTAATTAATTAATTTAAAATTTTTACTTTTCATTTAGACTATTTTTAACTTGTTAACAAAGTAGAATACTATATGGATGTGTTTAAAACTACATATAGCCAGGCGTGGTGGCACAGGGCTGTAATCCCAGCACCCTGGAGGCTGAGGCAGGAGGATTGTTTGAGTTTGAGACCAGCCTGAGCTACAAAGTGAGCTTAAGGCCAGCCTGAACTGCATAGTGAGACCCTGTCTCAAAAAGACAAAAAAAAAAAAAAAAACCACCAACTACATATATACTAATATAAGTGACTTCTAGTGTATATAGCTGAATGAAATACTTAAGGTGAGAAGCAACACGCGCAGAATGTTTTTGCCATGTGCAGTTCTTTGTCTGTCATGTGCTTTTGGTGCATGCTCCTCACTTTGGAGTCCCCAGTGCTGTGTGTGCTTTAGCTTCTCCAGAAGCGCTCAGGTGCACATGTGAGGATGCCAAGAGATGCTTTCCATTTTGTGTGATTGTATGTCTTGTGAGCTTTTTAAAAAATATGCCTACTACATGTGGCTACTGTGAAGTTCACTTTTAAAATATACTGGATGTTGTACATTCCATGGGAATACAGAGTCACATGGGCCCAGCAGTCAGCTGTGGGAGAAACGAGAAGCTAGCAGAAGGGCAATGGTATCCATAATGTGGGGCTTTAGGTTTAAGTTCTGGATAATCATTATTTCTTCCACTAAGATTATTTTAAAAGTACGCATTAATTTAGCCTCTTTTTTTGAGAGAATAGTTTAGGCTAGCCAGGCTGGCCTTGAACTTGTGGCAGTCCTCCTACCTCAGCCCTCCAAGTGTTAGGATGACAGGTGTGCAAACCACACCCAGATACTTTAGCCTCTCAAACAAGTGTTCCTTTCTAGTGTTTTTTGTTTGTTTGTTTGTTTGGTACCAGGGATCAAACTCACCTGCACTTAACCAGGCAGGTGTTTATGCTAGTGAGCCACTGAGCTACATCCCTGGCATACTTCAGCCTCTTTTGTGGGGCTTTTTGTTATGGTGAGATCATTTTAAAAAAGAACATCTGCTTATTTGTATTTCCTTACAAATTTTCTTACTAAGCATCTTTTAAAAAATGTTTAACAAACATGGATAGCTAGTAATTTTTAAGAAGTACGAGGTAAATCAAATGTGGTGATAACACTTGTCCCAGCTACTCAGGAGTCTGAGGCAGAAGGCACAAGTTTGAAGGCAGTATAGACAACTTAATGAGAGCCTATGTCAAAATCAAAGTAAAAAGGGCAGGGATGAAGGGATGTGGCAGGGTTGGAATCGTTACCTGGCATGTGAGCGGCCATAGGTTCCACCCTAGTGCCCAGAACTAAGCCCACCCTAGTTCAAAATCTGACCAAAGCCCACAAGGACCGTGTGCAGTTTGTGTGAGTCTGCCTTGGTTATTTCCAGCATGCAGCTGGTGCTTCAGTGTGCTTCTTTTTGCTCTTGGTTTTCAAGGCTTTGATAAAGTTCAAGAGTTACTTATATTTTGAAGAGAAAGATTTCGTGGATAAAGCCGAGAAGAGCCTGAAGCAGACTCCCCACAGTGAGGTGAGTGAGCCATGGTTAGAAATGCTCAGAACTAAATACAGGGAAATGATGAGAGCAGGGAGGGTGCAACCCAGGGGAGGATGGTCAGTGCTCAGGGCCACCACCAGCCACAGCTCCTCTGGGGTGCCTGGCACTGCCACTCGTGGGGATGGTGTCTGTCAGAGCGCTCTGTTGAAAAAAGACCAGATAGATCCACTGTCCTCATCCAGAGCAGTGCCCTTTGCAGAGGGAGTCATGTACCTGGGGAGGGGCCTCATAGCGTGGTGCAGTGGCAAGGGCAACTCCTGTGCCCCAAATGCCTCCTGCCTCTCCCTGAGCAAGGGATGAGCCTGCCCAGGCTCATAGCACCACCCCAGGAGGTTGGCCAAAGCCCAAGGGGAAAGAAATAAGGAAGGCGGAACTTCCTGGAGAGAGCTCAAAATGCCTTTGTATAAAAATGCTATGTCTTGCCAAGAGTAGTCATGGTGCACTCCTGTCGGAGCAGTTGGGGAAGGTGAGGCATGAGGATTGCAAGTTGGAGGCTAGCCTGGGCAATTTAGCAAAACATAAAATATGGGAAGGGCTGGGGGTGAACCCAGGGTGAAGGCTCTGGCTTTAATTCTCAATATCACCACCACCACCCCCCACCCCTACTCCCAACCCCACCCCTACACATGTAGTGGCTTACTCTGGGATAATAATAGAAACTATAATTTTTTTTTTTTTTTAAATCAAATGAGAACTTGATGACAGGAAAAATAATCGTAAAAATAAGCTTCAGTAGGTATAGTTCCCAGGGATCTGAAAGACTCCATTTTAGGTAAAATAGGACCTAATAAAAATCTAACGTACAACAGTTTGGTATATGTGACATAGGAGTTCAGAAAGCAAATAAAAATCCTGAAGTCCACTGTACATGTTTACATTAATTTGACTTGGAAAAATCAAAAGTATCATGTAGCCAGGTGTGGTGGTACACACTTGTTATCCCAGCCTTTGGGAGGCTGAGCTAGAAGGATCTCTGGGCAAGGCGAGCCTGGGCTACATAGTTTTAAAAAGAGAAGAAAAAAGGGCCGGCAAATAGCTCAGCAAATTAAAGCGCCTGCAAACAGGTGCAAAAGCCAGGAGTTCAATTCCTGGGCCTGCTGTGCCAGCCCCACCACTAGGGCATGCTGAAACGACAATTGAGACTAGGTGTGTGGCATGTACCTGTAATCCCAGCTCTTGGGAGGCTGTAAACAGGTGGATCGCTACAAGTCTGATCTAATAATGGGGCCCTGAACACCCTGTAGGATTAAAAAAAAAGAGGAAAGAAAGGAAGGCAGACATATGTAAATTTAAGGCACAGTTACTACATAAATACTACACTATTCTTGGAATACACTGTATTATTAGTGTATAAGCAGCATTTCTTACATGTTTTCCAAGTGAGTTCTTCTGTTTGTTCTTTTTTAAAATTCTGAATTTTAAATTTTCAGATAATATTTTATAAAAATGGTGTCAATCAAGGTGTGGCTTACAAAGATATTTTTGAGGGAGTTTACTTTCCGGCTATCTCACTGTACAAGAGCTGCACGGTATGTAACCCATCTGTGTTCCATCCTATAACATATAGTATGATTGTGTTCTGAGCAAATAGGAGGCTAAGGCAGGGGTATTGCCGCAAGTTCAAGGCCAGCCTGGAGACCCTGTCTCAAAAAAAAAAGTATGTGTGGATTGTGCTGAAAAGCTGTTGAGCTCTGGAAAGAAATCTGAATTGCTTCGTAGTCCATGGAAATATGCTACCCTTTTCCCATTACTGTTTCCTGAGGTTTTAGGAAGTAAATTATTGGATAAAGACTATGTATGCAGTTACTGTGCATGTGCTTTTCCTTCAAACACATGGGGGTGGTCTTTGTCCAGGTCAGACTATACATACCTTTCACAGGTTTCAAAGTGCATGTGTTGTGTGTGTGAGTGTGTGCACACCTGCATGCCTGCAGTTCCTGCTAGGGTTGCAGGTATGGTGATCTTCTATTAATAGGAGCTGTTAGTGGTTACGTAGATTGTTTTTTAAAGGATGTGATCCAAAGCCAGGCATAATAGTGCATATCTGTGATCCCAGCACTCAGGAGGCTGAGGCAGAAAGATTACTGTAAGTTTGAGACTACTGTGGGCTACATAGTGAGTTCAAGGCCAGCCTGACCTACCTAGTGAGATCTTTTTTTTTTTTTTCTTGTGGGGACAGTACCAGGGATTGAACTCAGGACCCTGTGCTTGCCAGGCAGGCACTTATTCTACTGCGCTACCTCCCTGTCCCCAACATAGTGAGATTTTATCTCAAAAAAAAAAAAAAAAAAAAAGGTTAACACATGGGGATTTCCATGTATTTTTAGTCTAGCAATAGCACCAAATTGAAGAAGGTAAAATCTTTAGTCTTTAATAGAAAATAATGCTCTTTTTTTCCCCGGTTCTTGGTGGGTTTAGGATTTTGACCACTTTTAGCAACATTAATGCATATCTCATGTGTTACATTTGTATCTTGAACATCATAGCTACATTTACAATGGAAATTTCATGTAACAGATTAATTCTTCAATATTTTTTCCATGTCTTCCTGAACTGAATGATTCCAGGTTTCCATTAACTTTGGACCATGCTTCAAACACCCCCCCAAGGATCTCGCCTTCCACCCTGTGAGTAGTGCTAGTGGCCTGTGGTCCACGCCCCCTCCCACTGCGCCTGCTAACTCTGCCCCTCTCTGTCCCCTACAGATGAGTGACATGGGCTGGGGCGCTGTGGTGGAGCATACACTGGCCGATGTCCTGTACCATGTGGAGACGGAAGTGGATGGGCGGCGCAGCCCCCCCTGGGAGCCCTGACAAGGCTGAGCACTTTCCAAACGTGAACTTTCTGGAGAATAAGCCTGGGGTTTTTGTCTTTGAACTCTCAAATATTCTCCTAAAGACACTGCAGAGCACAGCGCTCCTCAAGCCAGTCAAGGGCCGGGCAACAATGCCCAACACACCCTCCCCACCCTGCCATGCTCTTATTTTATGTGCCATATACCAAATGCTGACCCCCGGACCCCAAAAACTTCCTGTGAAACTGGTGCTGCCTCCCATCTCTGCCAGCAGGCACTTGTTACCCTACTGCATTTTCTAAGGAATGAATACTCTGGTCATAGAGCTTATGTATGTAAAAGACATTTCCTTCTGCAGGCATTGTCTCCATCCTGCCTGATCTCTCTGGGGAGTGAGGCTGTTTCTGAGAACTGAAATTGACAGTATTGCTCAGCCCATCTAAGAGCAGCTTCCTTTTGGTGTGGGTTTTGTCTGCTGAATTTGAAACACACCTTTGAACCCTGGAGTCTGAAATGACTTGGTCTCTAGAATTGTAATTGTGAAAGAGACTTGACTCTGCCTTAGCAGAATTGGAACTCTTCTCCAAATAAAATTTGCCCCAAGATTTGTGTGGTACTTAGTTTCACTCAAACTGATTTTCTCTTAGTGGTAGTGTGAGAAATGTGGGTAGGATGAGGAAGGGGAGCCAGCCTGGAAGAAGAGGCAGGTTTCAGATTTATAGTCCATATCCACATCTGTGTGTTCCTGCCCCCCCTTATTGCTTTGTTCTCACTTGTGCCCTGTGAAAATTGGAATCTCAAGAATTTAGGCAGCAAGATAGCTCAGTAGACTAAAGTGCCTGCTTAGGCACGCACAGGGACCTCGGTAGTTCTATTCTGGCACCACATGCCATGCCAGCCCTGGTGCCAAGGGTGGGCTGGTCCAACAGGCATATAGCACATGCCTGTAATCCCAGCACTGGGGAGGCTGAAAACAGGAGGTTCACGGTGTGTTCAAGCTTCATAGTGAATCTATAACAACCAAATTCATTACAAAAAAATTTTTTAAAGGCAAATGGCTTGTACAGGCTGCTTTCCTGCCCTGTATGTTTTCCCTTGGAACAGCCGATGATCATGGTGCAGTTTCCAGGGCTGGGGATGTCGCTCAGTGGGGAAGCGTTTCTACAGCTTGTGTAAGACCCCAAGCTCAGCCCCTAGTACTGCCCAAGGAAAACATGTACAGTTTCCACTGGAAGAGTAAGCTTGCTTTGGGATCTCTTTCCAGCCGGCGAAATAGCTCAGTGGTCTAAAGTACCTGCTTAGGCAAGCCCGCAGGGACCAAGGTTTGATTCCCCCATACCACATGCTGTGCCAGCCCTACCCCCAGAGTGGGCTGAATTGACCACCTAAAAAAGGGGGGGTCTTCTTCCAGCTTCCCATCTCCCTTCTTAAATCTACAATTCTGATGGCAGATGCAGACCGCCAGGGTTGCTCAAAGACCTTGGATATCACTGCCTACCAGGTCATTAAGCAGAGTGGTATAACAGGCGATACGTAACCACAAAATCACTACATTGGCCTGTGGCTCTGCTGAATAGTTTATTTTTGTGGAAAAATTCTCCCAAGTTTGAACAGATTTTGGCATCATAACAGAACAGCATTGACAATTTTATTTGGCTTTTTTTTTTTTTTTTTTTTTTTTTTTGTGGAACCGGGGATTGAACTCAGGCTCTTGCGCTTGCCAGGGAAGTGCTTATTCCACTGAGCCATCTCTCCGGCCCAGTTTTATTTGCCTTTTAATGAATCATCCAGTCACTTTGTCCTTTTCAATTGTTTTTATTTCTGTTTCACTTTAGGAGTCAGGGTCTTGCTGTGAAGTTCAGGTTAACCTTAAATGAACTATGTAGCCCAGGCTGACTTCAAACTCATGGTGATCCTCCTGCCTCAGCCTCCTGGATGCTGGGATTACACATGTATTTCACCACACCAGTCTCTTGTCCTTTTTACATCTTAACAGGAAACTAAACAGTATAATTGTAGGCTGAGGATTCAACCTGTCAGATTCTAGACACCTCTTAATGCATAGACTCATCTTTTTGGCTGGGTGTAGTGGTGTATATCTGTAATTCCAATACTCGGGGGCTGAGGCAGAAGGGTTGCCTTCTGTTTAAGGCCAGTCTGAACTACCCACTGACCCCCTGTTTAGAAAAAAAAAAAAAGCTGCTAGATCATCAGTGTGAAGGACTCCAAGAAAGGGTGGCATTGTATAAAATTAGCTTTATGTAAACATATTGGACCTTTATAAATTAAAGGTTACAGAAAGAGTGGTTATTTATTTTATTTGGTAGAGTCTCACTACACAGCTCAGATCTTGATCCTCCTGTCTCAGGCTCCCCAATGCAGGATTACAGGCATGCGCCACCATGCCTGGTTTTGGTGGCTGGCACAGTGCAACCAGTGTTCTGGGACTTGGAGAACATGCAGCACCAGGATTTGAACCCCAGTCCTTCCACTTGCCAGGCAGACACTTTTTTTTCTTGGCGGAACTGGGGACTGAACTCAGGCCCTTGCACTTGCCAGGGAAATGCTTATTCCACTGCCATCTCCCCAGCCCCAGGCAGGTGCTTTGACTGCTGAGCTATCTCCCAACCCCAAGAGTGGTTAATACTTCATGTTCAAAAGAGAATGTTTCCATGCTCCTGCATCAATAAAGTCTGAAGAGCTCAGAGAGTAGCTATTTTCATCTAATACTACATACTTTCCTTAATCAGATTATCAGTGACAACTTGTTTTATTCAAATGTAAAAGTAAACAAGTGGGAAAATATGTCCCCACACATAAAGAAGTTACAGTTACATAGTTTGAAGGAACAAATTAAGACCCAGCCTAAAAGCCCCTTCCTTAGCCCATCCCCTTGCCCTAGCACATGTGTCACCTTGCAGCCTATAAGCACATGACTTCTCTTTGAGGGGAGCTGTGATTGCTGTGGAAGCAACCCTGTGCCTGCCCTTCCTCAGGAGGAGGGACAGTGACCCCTAGGGTAAAAACAGACTAAGAAATAATCAGAATAAATTACAATAAATATTCTGGCTTGATGTTAAATTATAATAACTCAATAAATAGCATGATTTCTGCTTCTGCTATTTTGTTTAATAAATAAACTAGGACACTATTTTCAAGTGATGCAAGTCATCAGAGCCATTAAGACAAAAATGGAAAAGCTTCAGGTGTAATTGATTTTTTATCCTTATATGTAACAGTGTGTTGTGTGTGTCTGTGTATTTTGAGACAGTTGCTGTGTATCCATGCTGGCCTTGGACTCACTGTGTAGCTTAGGCTGGCCTTAAACACTCAGTCTTCCTGCCTCAGCCTCCTGAGCCCTAGAATTGCAGCATGCACCATCATATCTGGCTCCAGTTCTATTTTTAAATCATGAGGCCGGGGAGATGGCTCAGTGGAATAAGCACTTCCCTGGCAAGCGCAAGGGCCTGGGTTCAATCCCCAGTTCCACCAAAAAAAAAAAAAAAGAATATAAAACATAACTTCTCTGTACCGTGGAAAAGGGAACTTGCTATTACCGTATTATCCCTCTTCCAGCCATTTCTGCTCCTCAAATGCTACAATTTTAATTGTGCAAGCAGAGAAGTTGGCAGCTGTGAACCAAATTGACAGCTGTGTAATTTGGTACTATTTGACATTATAAATAAACATGTTAACTTTATCTTAGCAGTATTGTTTATTATCTATATCCGTTTAATTTGGTAGATAAAAGGCTACAGTTATAATCCACTTGGGGCCCCTTTAATCAGCTCAGTTGCATAGTTCCTTAACTGATTAAGGCTTGTGCTTAATCAATTAATGAAAATTAATTTTTTATGAAAGATTCTGTTAACTTTCTAAATAACTGAATAAAATCTGCAGTGTTTCAGTTTTTATTATTTTAGTATTTCCTTTTAATGGGATTTAGTTTAAATCTTTTTCTAGGATCAGGGTATACTCTATTAGGCTGATTCTTAAAAAATAACTTTAAAACAAGTACAGACTGAAGTTCTTGCATTAATTATGACTCTTTATTCTGACTGGTGCTTGTAGAAGAAGTAATGAGCCCTGCATGCAGGAAGAAGAGCTCTTGAGCCCAGTTCCTGCCCTTTAGACCAGCCACTAGTGTTTGAAAGGTGGTTTTAATTGAGCACATAAGGGCCCAGAAACTTTCGTAACCAATGTCTTCAGAGCTTAGCCTACATTCAGAGCTACTCTGTAGGTTAAGTGAGAAGTCTTCCTCTTCGTCTAAGAGCTTTCTTGCTGTTTTCTTGGTGCTAACTCTGTTAATAGTCCCAGCCTATCACACCCTAAACTTCCACCCTCCATCTGCAGGTGACAATCTTAGACTTGCAGGCTTCCAGCCAAGCATCCCTGATGCACACATGGGTCAGCTCCAGGGTCGGTGGGGACAGCAGGCTGGTGTTTAACAGCAGGTTTCAGCTGTGGGGCTGGACTCTAGGTGCTTGCGCAGGTGGTTGGCAAAATCCATCTGTGTCTGTGACAAGACCTGGTTGATGATAGTCTTTGGCAGCCATCCCTGGAATGGGAGAAGAAAGAAGAATGTGTCCACCACTGGTCTGCTCTACTCTGGACACCTCTGTACCTGTCGCAGACATGGGTTGCTTGGGGTGTGGTCTTCCAGCCCTGTTTATAGGTGCAGCCTTGGAGTTGACCAATATCATGGGCTACATTTCTCTCTTTTTTTTTTAATATAAACTACCACATTAGTTCTTTTTTACATATATGCAGAGACATTTTCAAACACATCTATTAATTAATGTCATTCTTTTGGTTTTAAAAGTATAACAGCTTCCATTACATAGTTTATTTCTACTTATGAGTTAAGTTTTGATAGCTGTTGTTATAATCCAATGCTATACAGCTGGTGTTATTTTATGTACTCTTTGTCCTAGGTAAATATTTTTCCAGAATTATATAAATTAATTTTCAATGGAAATAAAATATAAACTCTTAAGAGAAAAGCACACAAGTGCTAGTTTTAGCTAAACACACTCTGAGTTTTTCCTGCATCCATAAATATAGTCCAATGATATTCATTATGCAAATATTTAAACATTTATCTCTATTTTACATTTCTCAAAAGGTAACAATGGTGTCAAAAGCACAGGATTGACTTTTTGTATTTTTAGTAAGGGTCTACAGGATCTCACTACGTAGTAGATCAGATGCAGACACATAGTGAGTGATCTTCCTGTGTTCAGCCTCCCAAAAAGCTGGGATTTACAGGCATATGCCAATATGCCCAGTTTAATGCACACCCCCAGGACAGGGACTGGACCAACAGCACACCAGGGATTCAGCCCCAGCTGCTGGGCCTGCTTAATCATGGGGATTGAACTCAGGCCCTTGTGCTTGCCAGGGAAGTGCTTATTCCACTGAGCCATCTCTCCAGCCCCAGGATTGGCTCTTAGAACAGCTCTCTTCACAGCTGTCTGACCTTTAGCAATCTATGTTTATATCTCATTTTGTACACTAAGATTTTAGGGCCTAAGTTTCTTTGAGACAGTCTCACTTCCGTAATTTAGGCTGTCCTTGAGTTCACTATATAGCTCAAGCTGGCCTCAAACTCACTACAATCTTCCTGCCTCCACCTCCTGATGCTGATGTTATAAGTTTATGATACCACGCCCAGCTGCTTAACAGGGTCTTGCAGCATACCTGAGGCTGGCATCCAAATTCCTGATGCTGGGATGAAGGTGAGTACCTGACTCCTGAGCTTGCTTCCTTCTGGAATGATCCACAGACTTCAGATGTGATGTGCCTGCTCAGGAAGCCACTGCAGGCTTGAGTAGCCACTTAGCACCCCAACCCACCACCCCACCTGTGTGGGTCCCTGCTGGACACAATCTGTCTGGTGGTGTGAGAGGCCCAGCCTTTATTTCTCACTGCCTTAACCAACCGTGCCTCTCACCTTGAGGTCAATGCTGAGCAGCCAGGTGAGTTTCGTCTTTTCAGGGCTCCCAGCCAGTGGATGAAGCACCATGCAAGTGGGTCCCTGCTCAGCTCTGGTGGGTGAATGGAAGGCAGGTCAGGAGGATAATTCAGAGTTCGAAATGATTCATTCCTACCACATTTCTGGAACACCTCCTTTTTCCAAATCTCATCGGAAGTCTCCTTTGCCAGTGAACATACATGATGGTTGGCATGGTTACCAGCTCTCCAATAAATGATGTAGCTAGAAGGGAACCTGAAGTCTGCAGCTGGGCCCCTTTGTTGGTAGATGGCAGGAGACCAGGAATAGATGCTCCTGCTGCAGGATCCCTTAGCTGGGATTAGAGCATGTGACACCACACCCCATAGAAAATGGAAGTGTTTTGTAAAAGGAACCTGAGGGTGGGGCCCAGGACCCATTTCTTGGAGCTGGGGACTCTACCCGTGAGAGGCTTGAATGCATATTGTGGCCTATGTGGAGAAGGGTCCCCGCCCACTGCCAGTCTCACCTGATGATGCCTTTCTGCTCAGGCATTTCCCTGAAGTGGGTGGCCATGCCTGCCATCACACAGGTGGAGCCTCTGCGCTTGGCATAGCGCACGCTCACAAAGTCTCGGGGCCCCACCAGGTTTCCTGCGGCTTCTGCAGCCAGTTCGTGGGTGATCACAGTATCTCTTCCAATCTTCTGCAAGATCTGTCAAGCCATAGGGAAACCAGATCATTCCACCACCCAGGTTGGGCGAGGGCCTTCACTGGCCTACCTTTCAGACTGCTCTGCTGGAGCTGCTGTCCATATGTGGATGCACTTACCTTGACCTCCTTGACATTTGGGTTCCACTCTCCCGTTGCCTCTATGCGATCCACGAGCTCTTCATAGAGCCTTTCCATGGGCTGGTCCATCACCACCTCCAACCGGAACACCTTGCCCACATCTGGGACTACCTTACTCAACACTTTGTCTCCATTTGCCTGCAGGGGTGAAAATGGAGCCATAGGATAATTGTTAGAGGAAAGTATTCTTAGCCTAGGTCTCAAGACAGTGTTAAGCAAGATTGAGAGAGGTCTAACAAAAGAAAATCCAAGATGGGGCGTGGGGATACTCAGGCCTGCCTGGTTAAAATAGCAGTGATAATCATTCATGCCATGGCCCAGACATCCACTGAAGACTGGAACCACCCACTCTAGATCCTTTTGGTGGCAGATGGTCCAGTTGAAAAGACCAGTGCCTGACTGCAGGAGCTCAGATCCTGAAAGTCCTGAGAGTGGGAAAAGTCAGATAGATTTATTTATTTATTTAAATGTATTTGGTACAGGGTCTCACTATGTAGCTTGGATAGTAATCTTCCTGTTCTCAGCCTCCCCAGTTCTGGGATTACAGGTGTGACTCACCACACCTGGACTCCTCACCAGCTCAGTGTAGGCCAAAGCCTCACCCCCCACACTTGCCTA
Organism: Ctenomys sociabilis; assembly: GCA_004027165.1. Taxonomy (NCBI): domain Eukaryota; kingdom Metazoa; phylum Chordata; class Mammalia; order Rodentia; family Ctenomyidae; genus Ctenomys; species Ctenomys sociabilis. Next base: position 46,918 of record PVKA01014478.1, read on the forward strand.
AGCAAACGCTTAATCCACTGAGCTATCTCACCAGCCCTAAAAGTCCGGCTTATAATCAGCTAATTACACTGTAATAAGCAGAGTTTTGGTGGGATATTCAGCAGTTTGTTGTTATTTGTTTTCTCCTTCAGTTAACTACATCATATCAGAAGGACTTGAGACAGAAGTTCACTGAGCTCTTAGCAAGATCAGTGCTGGGCCTAGATTCCGGTTTCTAAGCTCCCAAACTTGGTGTTATTTCCCTTGGTCAGAGAACTTGTGGAGAGATTTTACTAGAACTTTGGGTAAAGGATAGCATGTAAGCTGTTACTGAATATAAAGACAACAAAATTTCTGATAAGAGTTCCTGGCTTTGGGAATGGCCCTTGTTACTGGCCCCCAGACAGCTTTGAACCCCTTCTGGCCCCAGTTCAGGGTGGCTGAACACAGTGCACTTGGAGCTGGGGTCCTGATACTGAGTGACTTGGCCTCTAATACACATGGAGCACTGTTCTCAGGGTTTCTGCTTAAGGGTATTTGTATACACTATATTTGGATAGTAGCTAAGCTATATTTGTATACACTATATTTGGATAGTAGCTAAGCTTTTGCTATAGCAAAAGTGTTTCTCCAAAGGGACTTTTAAATTGAGAAGCCTCCCTAAAAGAATATATTCTTGGGCTAGCCAAATAGCTCAGTGGATTAAAGCACCTGTTCAGGGGCATGGGGATTATATCCTCAGGCCTGCCATGCTGGCCCTACCCCCAGGGCATGCATGCTGAGACTGGACATGGTGGCACACGCCTGTGATCCCAGCCCTGGGGAGCCTGTAAATAGGCAGGTCACTATGAGTCTGATTTAGTAGTGAGACCCTGAGCACCCTGTAGATCCTTCCCTAAAAATATATATATATATATTCTTGGGAAGTTAAAACTCTGTGTGCCCAGTGACTACTGCAAGAGACAAGACCTCCTGGGGTTGGAGGGTGGCAAGGCCAGCTGCAGGCTTCTCCATAGTACCCTCACCTGCTGGCTCTCCTTCTTCCAGCCCTCCTGGTCACTGAGGATGCCCAGGGCCTTGTGCATGGCCTCTTCCCCCTGCTGGATGTAGGCCAGCTCCTGGTCACTGTACAGAGGCTCCTCCAGCCGAGAACCTGGACAACCAGCCATGGAGAAACAGATGACATTCTTTCCTGTCATGGTCCCCCACCAGCTGCCATCCCTTAGATCTCCCTTGGATGTGCTCCCCCTTTGGGACCAGTGCCAAAGGGTTCTGTGAACAGGCACAGGTAGCCACAGACTTGGCCTTAAGGAGCTGTAGGCTGGGGAACACTGTCTCAAAATAAGGTGGGGAAGGGGAGAAAGGGATCAGAGCCTCAGCCACCCACTGGCATCCTCTGAGATGCCTCCCCTGCCAGAAGCCCAGAAACTGAAGGACTTACCCAGCAGTGAGTTCTGATGCTGCACCTGGTTAATCCACATACTTGGGGCTGGCTCTGCCCGCACTCTCCGGGTCAGCTCCTGGCCAATAGCCAGCACTGCCTGGTGCCTCAGCCCTGCAGGGAAGGAGTGAGACTGTTTCCAAGAAGCTGGAAAGCTGCTTAGAGGGACCATTCGGGCTAGGAACAGACTCCTTGAAGGGCAGTACCCCAGTGGCCAGGCCAGTACACACTGCCCTACACAGGCTACCTCTGGCTCTGCTGGAGAGGTTGACCTGGGCCTGCTTGCCAGGAAGTGCTTATTCCACTGAGCCATCTCCCCAGCCCTGAAAATTCTACTTCTAAAGAAACAAGAATGCTCTCCTGAGGCCAGATACTTGCCAGTGGGGAGGGTCCTGTGCCCACGCAGCTACCCAGGGTGCCACTAGCCTGAGCCAGGCTGCTCCTGTAGCCAGGATGGCTCAACTATTGGCTGCAGGTCTGAGTGGGACTTCCAAGCACATTCTGCTAGGGTAACTGTAGAAGGCTCCTGTAGCTTGGATTTTTCTCCCTTTAGTGGCAGTGGCCTTTCATTCTAGTGAGCTTTGGAAAAGTGGCCCATGGAAGCTGGCTTCTGCTGCCCCTGGCTGTACGCTATGCTCCTATCCTGCTCACTTGTTCTTTGTGTGCTCTCTCGCTCCTGTCCCCTTTCCTTGACTGTGCCTCAGGCTTGCTGGAGTCAAGACTTCCTTCTCCCTCTACCACTATGGCCTGGACTTTCCGGACACCCTTGGAAAGTACCTAGTCCAGCCCTGGAGGAGGCAGTCAGGAGTAATCTAAAAACAACTGGAGCCCTAAATGGGAGGCCAGAAAGGAGAAAGTTTGGGAGAGACTGGCATCTTCTATCCAGCTGAGCTCTCCAAGGGGGAAAACAGGTTCTCGGGAAAGAGACTTCAGGCTCACCCATAGGAAGGCTTTCCCCATAGACCCTTGCTTCCCGAGAGCTTGAGCTCAGCTCAGCACCTGGTACTCACCCTTCATGTTGCGCACATGTCTGTAGGAGCTCCCAGCACACAGCTTAAAAGTGGCAAGAAGCATTGTGCCTAGTAGACGTGGTAGCACTGCTGCTGCTGCTGCTGCTGCTCAACTCAGTGTGGCTTCCTGAACCTCTTGAGGTCTGCCTGTGTCCTGTAGCTGTGGCTTGTACCATGTGCTCTGCTCCTTAAATGCCCCTGGCTGAAGGCTATGCATCATCCCCGGGAGGTAAAAAAAAAAAAAAAAAAAAAAATTGCTTGCTGTGTGGAGGAAAGGGTCAAGGATAGAGAGATTGCCTCATGCTGCTGCTCTGGCCTTTTGGGGGTGGGGGAGTGGGATTTGCAGAAGGGAGTGGAGAGCTTCCTGCCTATTCAGCGTTCCATGAAGGGGGAGAAACAGTGGCAGCTGAGCTGGAGCTACCTAGATGAGGACACATTGTGCCTCTCAGAAGTTGAAAGTGCATATTTCAGGCCTTGTCATCAAACTCCAGACTCAACAGGTTTGAAGCCTGCATGCAGGAGAGAATGCCTCCTACCCAGGGGAAGTGGGGCACAGGTGTCCTGGTCAGAGCAGCGCTGGTCCAGGAAAGGAAGCGGGATCTACAGAGTACAAAGGAAGCAAGGTGCTGGGGTGGTTTTGCCACCCCTGACCTCAAGAGGAGAGGCTCCTGATGTCCAGAAGATATAAATGACTTGTTCATGGTCAAACAACTGATTACTGTTAGGGCTGGGACAATTACAGGTCTTCTGGCCTTTGGTCCATCTATACATGGTTCCTTGGATGGCCCGTTGGACGCCTTGTACATACAGCCCTTCATTTATTTTCTCATCCACTGATAGAAAACCTCTTTATCAAAGCCCCACGTTGATTGAATTCTCTTTATAGGGTTTGTGCTGGATGGGGCAAAGATGACCCTGGAGGCTAAAGCTCAGCTCATAAGTTCCCAAAGCAAGCCGGGCGTGGTGGTGCATGTCTGTAATCCCAGCACTCGGGAGGCTGAGGCAGGAGGATTGTTGTGAGTTCGAGACCAGCCTGAGCTACAAAGTGAGCTTAAGGCCAGCCTGAACTGCATAGTGAGACCCTGTCTCAAAAAAAAAAAAAAAGACAAAAAAAAAAAAAATAAGTTCCCAAAGCAAAAGTACCTTGGCTGGGGCCACAGTGCACCTATTTCTAGAGTCTTAGGCCAGAGGTTGACTTAGGAGTCCTGTTAGGGTCTTTCTCATATGTCCTTGAGAGTCCAGAGATAAGGGATTGTGGACAAGACAAATTTCTTCAGTGTGTCCACACTGGCAAGGAACAGGAACCAGTGTCCTCAGGCCTAGCTGTGGGGGCTGAAATAGCTCTAGGATTCTACAGAAGCAGGACAAAACGCAACCATAGTCTAGCAGTGGTGATGTAGCTGTCATCTAGTTGATCATCATCTTAGGTCTAGTTGAACATTGTCTCACAGCTGATTTGCACTGACCTGACCTGTGGAAATCCTTGCTGATGGAGGGGCAATTTGGTATTAGTCCTGAGAGGGTTGCATCTGGTGGAGCCAGGGTCTGTCCCAGGATATAAGCAAGCTGGATTTTTGGTTTCTGGAATATAAAATAAGCTGGATTGGACTTCAAGAAAGATTAAGCTAGAGGGCAAAATGGAGTCAGTCAAGACAATGACTTTAGTTTAGCAGAGATGGTGATGAGCAGGTCTATACATATCTTTTAGAGAAGATAAGTGACATGGTTTGAGTTTTTTGCAAAGGGAACAATACAATACAGGCCACATTTTATAAGACTATTTTATAATCACCCAAATAATCATACAGAAAGAGTGCAGGAAATCTGTCCACACACTAAAGACCCAAGAATCCAGCTGAGAGCCTGGTCCTAATATCCTGCTTGAGTCCAGCTGAAAATCTAGAGCCTTTAACAATGCTTCTCACAAATCCAACAGGAAGCCTAGATCCCATGGATGGGCTCATGCAGTCCCGCTTCACGGATCTGTGCTGCAAGGGCCCAAAAATCAGTGGTGGAAGCTAGAAAATCTATGCCAGTGGGATGAAGGATCTGTGCTAGCAGGCTGGGGGGTCTGGACTAGAGCCAGAAAGCAGGCATTAGAACTCCCCTCAAAAGTACCACAAACACCCTCAGCAACAGTGAGGTCCCAAGCTCCTCCAGCAATGACGAAAGCCAATATGACAAGCTTCTCCAGGAGGCTGAGCAATGTACCATCTTCCCCTCCCGAGCCAGGAAGCAATGCTCAAGATGTGGACCAGAGCTCCCCCAAAGTGAACCGTAACCATTCGCAGTGAAAACAAGGTCCTAAGCTCCTTCTCTAACGAGAACAGCCAGGAAAGTCAGCATGACAAGGTCCTCCAGCAGAATAGCCCAAGAGAGCCAGCAGCTTCTAACAGCTCCAACAGCTTCTCCAATTAGCTTCCCTAACAGCCTCTCAGCAGCTTCTCCCTTTCTGCCTCTTATGCTGCTGGCAACAATTCTCAAGTGGGTCTCCCAAGCCCAGCACCACACTAGTTCAGTTCAGCTGGGTGTAACAAGTTGACCACCAGTTAGCCATCCACTACAATGAGTCAGGACTCTGGAGGAATGAATGGGACTTTCTCATCAGCAGGTTTGTTAGTCCCTTAGACTGCCTAAGGAGAGTGAATTTCTAACTACAGTTCCTCTGTTAAGTGTGTCAATCTTTGTCATTGCCAGTATGGCCAATACATTCTGCTCTGCTGACCTTGAGGCTGAGTAAAAGGCAGATCCATCTGTCAAGAATATTGTGAGTGAAAAGACTCACACCAGATCTGCCCCTGGCCCAGGCCTTGCCTCCTGTGGCCTGCCTGCCTGTGTCCTTCAGCACTGCAAGGAGGTTGGGAAAGCCAGTCCCACAGTGGATGTGCTCTTGGCCCCTACCCCTCTGTACAAAAGGGCAGGGTCCTGCAGAACTAGGCAGTGTCTGGAGGGGGCACAGGCAAGTCCTACAGCTCTAT
>PVKA01014479.1:0-52334 GCA_004027165.1 Ctenomys sociabilis
GAAAAGAAATAGAACACATGAAACACAGTCAAAGAGATATAGAAGAACTAAAAATAGCAATCACGAGTCTACAAAACCGTCTGAGTGAAAGCGAAGACAGAGTTTCAGATCTTGAAGATGCTGGAGCAGCTAGTGAAAAGGTGAGAAAGGATCTCTTAAAAACAACGAGAATGCAGGAAAAAATAATCCATCACCTGCAAGATGACGCCAGGATGAACAATGTGAGAATAATTGCTATCAACGAGAATGAAGGAGTCAATACAAATGACATAAAAAGAATTTGGGGAAAAATAATTGCAGAAAACCTCCTAAATATGAGGAAACAATCCAACATTCAGGTCACCAAAGCATACAGAACACCAAATAACCTCAACCCAAGTAGAAACACACCAAGACATATAATAGTTAAGATCGCAGAAATCCAACACAAAAATAATATACTGAAAGCTGCTAGAGAGAAGGAGCTCACATTCAAAGAAAAACCCATCAGAATTACAGCCGACTTCTCTACACAAACAATGAAGGAGAGCATGGAGCAGAGTTCTTCAAGTCCTACACGAAAACAAATTCCAGCCAAGACTATTATACTCTGCAAAACTCTCTTTCAAGTTTGATGGAGAAGTGAAATACTTCCACGACAAAGAACAACTAAAGAATTTCATGATGACAAAGCCATCTCTCCACAAGCTGCTGAAAGAGGTTCTAGAGAGAGACCACAATGACCAGAACTCCATGCAAGAGAATGGAAGGAACCCACTAAACAGGACAGTCAATTAAACACAGGTTACAAAGGAGTAAACAATACCAGGTAAATACCATGACAAACATAAGTCAGCACATTTCAATTACAACCAAAATGTGAACAGACTCAATTCTCCGATTAAGAGAAATAGACTGGCACAGTGGATTAGGAAACAAAATCCAACAATATGCTGTATACAAGAGACACACTTAACACAAAAGGACATTCATAGGCTCAAAGTCAAAGGATGGAAAACAATACTGCATGCCCCAGCACCTCAGAAAAAAGCAGGAGTAGCAATTCTTTTCTCAGACACTCTCAATCAAGCATGGGTCAACATATTCCAATTGTTGTAGTTTGTGTCTAGACATCCCTGAAAAGCCTTATGTAGTCATTGGGGCAGGCTTCTAAAGTTTGTGATTAATTCATGATTCAATGCTGAGATATGAGTGAGAGTACTACACGTACCCTGAGGTAGATAGCCTGAAAGCAATGTAAGGAAGAGGGTCTTGCTCTCTGCCACTGGTCCTTCCTTTTGGTCTTGCTGTTTTCCCCTACCATGAACTGCTTCCCTCTGACATGTGCCACTCCACCTTGTAGCCTGGTGAGTATAACCTGAAAAATCCACAAACTGAGCTAAATACACCTTTCCTTCCTTAATTCTAGATGTCAGGTATTCTTGTCCTAGCAATGAGAGAAAAGTCCCTGAGACACCAATGAACAAAATATAAGATATCACATAAACAGATGCAAGGTCAAAAAATTACATAGTCAGACAAAGCAAAAAACCTTTAAACACATACATCTTTTCATCAAAAATCTCTGAAGAAAATGGGTGTAAAGGATCTTATCTCAACCTTCTAAACGCCATTTATGAATGACCTACTGTCAGCATCATACTAAATGAGGAAAATCTGAAAAAATAAACACAAGCATATCCATTATCACCACTCTTGTTTAACACACTAGACAAAAATATTAGCCACTACAATCGGACAGGAGAAAAAAATAAACAGAATGGAATATACACAGCAATGAAGGAAGTGAATCATCATTATTTGCAGATGGTAAAACCCTGTACACAGATGACACAAAAATTCCAACGAAAGACTAACAGAATTTATAAACAAATTTACCATGTAGCAGTATACAAGGTTGGCACACAAAAATCAATACCATTCTTGTACATTAATTAACTCCTTCAGAAAGACACTAAGCAAAAACCAGCATTCACAATAGCTGTAAGAAAAGTCAAATACTTTGAAATTGACCTAACCAAGGAAATGAAACACCTCTAACAATGTCTCAAATGTATCCTTATTTATGACAGAATAGTACACAATGGTATATAAAAAACACATTTTCTTTATCCATTTGAGTCATTTTCAAGATTTTGCTATTAAAAACTGTACTGATATAAACATGATGTGCAAATATTTCTGTGGTATGAGCCTTATAACTCTTTGAGGAAGATCTCAAAGGAGGGAATAAGCTGATTCAAACAGAACCTGTAATTTTGGTTTCTTGAGGAATCTCCACACAGATGTTCCAGATTGGTTGTATCAATTCACACTCCCATCAGCAGTGAGGAATGGTTAATATTTTCCCCAGAGCACCATCAGCATTTGTTATTGGCTGATATCTTGATGATAACAATTCTTCCTGGAATGACGTGGAATCTCAGGGTTGTTTTAATTTGTCTTTCTCAAATGACTAATGATGTTGAACATTTTTCATATAGTCATTTTGTTTCTGCTTTTCATTTGAGTATGTATTACTTTCAGATGCTCATTTTTGGATTGGGTCTTCACTTTTGGAGGGGCTGATGTTTTTTCTTCTTTTAGGGAAAGGTCTACAGGGTGTTGATGGTCTCACTACCAGATTGGACTCATAGTGATCCACCACCACATCCAGTCTCAAAGGCCAACTCAGTGTGCCCCAGGGGCTGGGTGGCACAGCAGGCTCAGGCATCGAATCCTAGCCCCTGCATCTGTTTGCAGGTGCTTTAAACCACTGAGCTATGTGCCTGGCCCTGGGGCTAATATTTTTGAGTTCTTCATATAGTCTTGATACTAGTTCTTTGTCTGAGGAATAACTATTAATTTTTTTCCCTTCTGAGGATTGTCACTTCACTCTCTTGGTGGTTTCCTTTGCTGGGCAAAATCTTTTTAACATGATGATATCACAGTTCTTGATTCTTTGTAATATTTCCTTGTCACTGGAGATTTTTTCATAAACTCTTTATCTTCATCTATGTTTTCAATAGTTTTAACTCTTTTATTTTCCAGCAATTTAATTGTTTCTGTTTTAATATGTAGATCTATGATCCATTTCAATTTTGGTTCAGCACATGGTGAGAGAGATGATTCTAGATTTGATATTCAATATATGGAAAACCAGTTTTTTCAGCTATCTCCAGGTGAAGGTGTTTGACTCCTTTTCCAATGATAAGGATATGGGGACTTGGTGTGTTTGGGGTTCTTGCTTAATTCTATTCTATTCTATTGATCTGCTTTGTTTTGCCAGTACCACCCTGTTTTTGTCACAGTAGCTTTGCTTTTTTTAATATATTCATTTTACTGAGAAAGAAATAGCAATGAGACAGTTTCAAAACAGGTCAGTAAGATAGTTACAGTAATTAACACATTTCACATTTCATATTGTTCTCTTTGCACTAATTACTCATAGTACTAGATGCGGACATGATATCTTTTCTAAACACTATTAGTACAAATCTTTCTTCTCACTGAACTAAGAGAAAGTAGCTGTATATCTATGCTAACTATTTTGTATATACAGATATATTTTCACTACAAAATGATCCTACATTTATATCCCCCTTTTTGTTTACCTTTATCAGAGATGGGTATTCCATTGCCATTCAAATACTGTAGGTACTTGTCACAGTAACTTTGCAATCAGACTTCAAATTGGGGATTATAATGTCCCCTGCCTTGCCTTTGTTGGAATTGTTTTGTAATCTTGGCCTCTTCTGGTTCCATATGAAGTTCAGGATTGTTTTTGATATTTCTGTGAAGTATGCTGTTGGTATTTTGATTGGGATTGTGTTAACTCTGTATTACACTTTTGGAAGTATGACCATTTTCATATTATTGCTTCTGTCTATCAAAGAACATGGGATATGTTTCCAGTTTTAATTATTTTTAAAGATAATATGAAATAATGGTAATAAAAAACATGAGAAACAATACATTGCACTGAACAAAATAATACAAATTCATCAATATTTGTTGTATTGCACAGCGTTGTCTTCTAATTAGTTGTTTAGATTACCAGATACATACATGCAAAACTGTGGGGGGAGTTAAAAGAAATTAAAAGAGAAGAAATTTTGCATTAAGTACTCTTTTCCATAGCCAGCATAATCAGCAGTACAATTATCCAAGCCATCCTGCATACACACATAGTTATATTGTCACCCACCCCCCTTTTTTCCCTCTCCTGTCTTTCTCCTCAACTCAAGATTTTCTTACCTTTGAACAAATTCTTTCCCTTTTCACAGTATCTACTGTGCCTTTCAGATTTTATTTACTTTTTCAGGTTCTTACACTAGTGAGATGATAAAATGTTTGCACAAGCTTGTCTGATTCATGTCATTTAAGAGTATGGTCTCTAGTCTCACCCATTTACTGATAAAAGGCTCAAACTTATACTTTTTATACCTAAGTAATACTCTGTTATATAAAAATACTACATACTCTTTATTCATTCCTCAATTTATGGGCATTTGGGTTGTTTCCAAGATTTAGTTCTGACAAATTGCACTACTATAAACATGGGTACACATAAATTGCTGTGGTATGATGTTTTCAGTTCCTTTGGAAAACTACCCAGGAGGGGAACAGCTGGGTTGAGTAGAACTTCCAATCCTAGATTTTTGAGAAATCTCCAAACTCATTTCCATAGTCGTTGTACCAGTCTAAATTCCCACCTACACTAGAGAATGATTCCTTTTTCCCACAGCTCCTTCAGCATTTGCTACTTGTTTTTTTAATGATAGTTATTATTGATGATAGGATAAGATAGAATTTCATTGTTAGTCTAATTTTCATTTCTCAAATGATGAATAATGTTGAAATTTTTTCCAGGCATTTGTTATTTGTATCTCATCTATGAAATTTGTATTCATATCAGATGTGAATTTTTAAGTTGGATCTTTGAATTTTGGGGATCTGATTTTTTAAAAAATTCTTTATGAGTTCTAAATAGAAGGCTTTTGTCAGAGAAGAAGTTTGCTATAATTTTTTCCAAGCTCATGGGTTTTCTTCTTACTCTGTTGGTGATTTCTTCTGATGTGTAGAAACTTTTCAAAAAGATGAGATTACATGTGTTGATTCTTTGAAATACTGCCATGCATTTTGGTTTTTATTCATGAACTTTGTACCTATCATTATGTCATTAAGATTTCTATGTATTTTTTCCTCCAGAATGTTTAGTGTTTCTGTTTAAACATTAAAATCTTTGATCTATTTTGACTTGAGTTCAGTACATGGTGACAGACATGGGTCCAAGTTTAGTTTTTGGTATGTGGAAAGCCAATTTTCTAGCATTATTTATTAAGGAGGCTATCTTCATTTCAGTGAATGTATTTGACCCCTTTGTCAAAGACAAAGTGGATGAATGTGTTTGGAATTGTGTCTGCATCCTCTTATCTGTTCTATTGATCCTCACATCTGTTTTATTGCTAGTACCATGCTGATTTTATCACAGTAGCTTTGTAGTATAACTTCAAATCAGAGATTGTAATGCCTCCTTTCTGTCCTTGCCCAGCATTGTTTTTGCTATTCTTGGTCTCTTCTAGTTCCACATGAGTTTGAGGAATGTTTGCTCTGGGATATGTGAGATCTACTAATGGTATTTTAATTGGGATTGCACTGAATTGTATAATAATTTGGGGAGTATGACCAGTCTTACAATGTTGACTTTTACTGTCTGGGAAGAAGGAATATCTTTTCATTTTCTGAAATCCCTTTCGGTCTTTTTTCTCTGAGCACTATTACTTTCATTGTATAAATCTTTTACTTCCTTTCTGTGATTAATTCCCAAGTATTCTAGTTCTTAAGTGTTATTCAGAAAAGCATGATTTACTTAATTTCTCTCAGTTTGTTCTTTCTTTGTATACAAAAAAGTAAATATGCACCATGATACCATATACTTAATGTACTTCTAGTCAAAATACCAAGTGAAACATTACAGAGCTAGATAATAATATTCTAAAATTCACATAAAACCAAAAGGAACTCCTCAGAATGCCAAAAGCAATTCTATACAATAAGAACAAATTAGAAAGCAACACAATGAGTAGACTGCATGTTATGCAAGTTATGTCTCAATAAAATAATTTTCTTGTTTAAGAATATAGGAGTTCTTCTAATCAATAAATAGAATAATACAGAGAAAGACAGGGAAGACTTGACAGTATCATTTTCCCAGATGAAACAAATGATTAGTAAGCAAATGACTATACATAAAATATATCACTAATTAAGAGAAATATAATTGGAGATATAATTTTGTACTGAACAGAATTGCAAAATATTGGACAATGTGAGACAATGGCAAGACTACAAGGTCTAGTCAGGTAGTTCAGTAGATTAAAGCGCCTGTTTAGGCAGACATGGGGCAAGTCTGGCATGCCCTATTGGGCATGCCCCCAGAGTGCACTGAGATGATAGTTAAGGCTGGGCATGATGGCACATGCCTGTAATCCAAGTACTTGGGAGGCTAAAAAATAGAGCACCAGTATGAGTCCAATCTACATAGTGAGATCCTGTTGACCCTGTTCTCTATACATCAACAAAGAATAGAGTACACAGTAAATACTCTTAAATACAGACTGGTTGTATAATTTTGTTTAACAGCGCCAGTGTTATGGTTTCTCACCATAGAAAAGAAACCAGAATCCAATATTAAAATTTATGAGCCTTTGATTACCGTGGCCAGGACAGCTTGACCATACTCTAGTAGGAGAGGACAAATACCAAGGAGCCTTAGAAGTATAGAGGTTTTAAAGCTAGAAACCACATACTTTTTGGCAAACAAATTTGTCATTTAACACAGAATAGTACCTTTAGGGACAGCATGACCATTACTCAACATACAGTTTTTCTGGGAGCATTGTTTAGTTCCTGTTTAATGTAAATCTGCATATGCATGGTCTTGGCTACCATAGCAATGGTTTTTAGTTGGTTAGAAACACCTTAGTTATTTTGTACAGTTAGAAACACTTTGATCTTCACTTTGATTTATTTTGTAGGTATTCCTGGAACTCTCAGTCTGTTGATGATTTATTGACAGTACACCAAGCCTCCTTGCAGTCTTGCAAGGAAGCAGGTTCCAAGAAAGTTGAACAGAGTAATTTTTTACGTTCACTTTTACATTAACTCATCATATTCCCCACTGGTTTTTGTACATGATTCAAATCCTTGATTCAGTCTGCAAACTGGCTCCTATGTTTTGTCAAAGGTTCATAATTTGATCTTAATATCATCAATTTTTCAGACTGTAGCAGGTCTTGTATATACTTTAGCAAATAGTTAATAATGTAGGGTCCTACAGTTATGTCTAAGAGAAATAGGAGAACAGGTGCAATTAAGGCAAATATCAAATCATTTACCTAAGAAGACATCTCTAGCTGATTTCCTTCATCAGCCAATCAAGCTTGGGGATAAAATAAAGTCTCCGTATCAAAGGATCTGCTGCACTAGTTCTCTGCCTAGTATCTCCAGGAGAACTCGAATCAGGCAGCATCAGCTAACCCTCTGGAATTGGTATGGTTTTTAAATTCTTGGCCAGCATGAGATCAAGGTCTCAACAGGTGAGTTTTTTTATAACTCAAGGTAGGGAGACAGAAAGTATTTCTAGGGGTCCCACTGGTTTTTGTGTTACCTCTTGAGCTGTAATATGAGCCAGGAAGTTTCCCCAGGGAATTGGAGAGTTTTCTTTTACCTGAGTCATTTAGACCACCAAGGTGCATAGGGTCTGGGGGAAAGCAGGGCTGGTAGTACTTCGACTACACACGTTTTTACTCATGAGTGATGTATCCATGGCTTGCAACCTGTAACTTTAACACAAGAGGGTGTACAGACAGGATGATATCTTATGGCCCCTCCCATCTGAGCTGGAGGGCTCTTCCCTCCAGAGTCCCTCCAAAGTTCTTTGCAAGGCCTACAGTTGATATTGCAGGCTCAGAGTCCCAATCTTTTATAGTCCCTTCAATATCAGCAGCAAGGGTGGCAGTCTTCCAAACAGGATTTTAAAAGGGGTGAACCCATCCAGGTATAGGGTAAAGCATGACAACATCAGGGCTATCAGAAGCATAGACACCTAGTTTGCACCTGTCTTGGACCGGGTGTTTTTCAGGGCGCAGATTTGCTACTATACTTGGCTCAAGCTTTAAGATCAATAGGCAGTATCTAGCTTCCATTTTAGGCCCTAAACACTGGAAGATCTCTGAACTACTCTACCCATGAAAGCAGGCCCATTATAGGAGCCTACTATAATAGGGGGTGATTAGTTTTATCAGTGTTTTATCACCTCTCTGGAGGTCTTAGTTTTGGTAGGCAGGGCCTCCACACATTCTAACAAGGTGTAAATTAGCACCAACAGATACTTTTATTTCTGGCCAGCAACTTGACCTCAGTAAAGTCCACCTTAACAACCTCAAAAGAGGAGGCTCCCTGTAGGCAGACACCTGGTTTACACTGCAGGCAAGATACTGTATTATTGTTAGCACAAGTTACACATGTGCTGGCCACTAAGGTATACAAAGCCTAGAGATATAGAAATAGTGGCCAACCAGCTTGGTCATAATTGTCTTTTTCCAGATGGGTTGCTGTCATGCAGTTTCCAAGCCACAAAATGTCCCATGTGTTTAACCAAAAAAATAATTTTCCCCTGACGAGATTTGCCACCCATTTTTTAATGCCCATTCTGGCTTGACCCATAATAACTCAGTCTCAATATATTTGGGAGGCTGAAGGAGTGGCACTACCATGACATGTGTTTCTGGCAATGAGTTCCCCACAGCAACTTGCTTTGCTGTCAGGTCAGCAGCCCTATTGCCTGTGCCATTTTGATGTCTAGGAAAATGTACATTGCCATTTCAATGGAATAACATGTTTCCTGTAACAAAGAAAATCTCTTGGGAGTTTTTTATGTCTTTTCCTCCTGTGGTTAGGGGGCCTCTGTATTTTTAGATGTCCCCAGGGCCAGTGTTTCTGAGCACTTTTTACAATCATAGCCATTGTTTCTGTACTCTGTACCCCATCTATTACCATACTGCTTCCATCTGCAAACAGAATGAGACTGGAGTCTTGGAGTGGAATGTCCTGCATGTCAGGTCTTGTAAAATAAATAGCCTCATGGTCTCCACACAATCTTGCTCCTGGGTTTCTGATGACATTGGAAGGAGGGATGCAGGATTAATGGCATGTACAGTCTCAACAGTGAGATGTGAATCTTTAAGGAGGGCTGCCTGGTACTTGGCCAGCCTAGTACTAGACAGCCACCTTTTACCAGGGACCTAGAGCAGTGTCTCCACCACATGGGGCATGAACATGCTCAACTTCTGTCTCAGAGTTAATTTGTCAGCCTCTTTTACTAATACAACAGCTATTGCAGTGGCCTTCAAGCATGACTGCTACCCAGCAGCCCCATGGCCCAGTCTTTGGACAGATAGACCACAGGACACTTTCTTTTTTTTTTTTTTTTTTTTTTTTTTTTTTTTTTTTTTTTTTTTTGTCTTTTTTGAGACAGGGTCTCACTATGCAGTTCAGGCTGGCCTTAAGCTCACTTTGTAGCTCAGGCTGGTCTCGAACTCACAACAATCCTCCTGCCTCGGCCTCCCGAGTGCTGGGATTACAGGCCTGCGCCACCACGCCTGGCTACAGGACACTTTCATGGCCCTAAGGTCTGAGTTAAGACTCACCTTGCAGCTCCTTCTATCTCATGAACAAATAGCTGAAAGGGCTCGGTGATGTCTGGTAGGGCCAGAGCCAGAGCGCTTAAGGATTTCTTGTTCAGTTCTTAAATATTTTGTTGTTCTGAATTCCAATCTGTGAAGAGGATCTTACCTCCCTTCAAGGTTTTATATAAGGGTTTAGCAAAAGAGGCAAAACTTGACACCTAAATACAACAAAAACCCACCATTCCCAGGAACTCTTGTAACTCTTTTTGGTCTTAGGCTCTTCTAGCTAACAACAAATTATATATGCACTGTAAGAGAAAAAAGTTAGGATTGTTATTACCAAAAGACACAAGATTTTTTGATAAAACTTTTCCAAGAACATTTTAAAGCAAATTTTGAATCCTCGAAAAGTCCTGTCCACATCACTGGCCCACTTCTTGTGTGCCTACTTCTGGGTCCTCCTGTTAAAAGTAAAGAATTCCTAAGTCAAAAGAATCTATCTTTAAATCCAACATAGCATACCAGATCCAGTAGGTGGGAACAGACTTAAGCACCTTAAATCTAAAGTATAACCATAGAACTGCTATTTTTTTATCAACTGTGCACATTTCAGTGTCTAAATACCTGTAGAGTGTTAACAGGAACAGTTATAACAGTCAGGATGAAATGTCCACTTTAGTTATCATACATATCACATAAGTTTTTGCTCATGTTGGCTTGACATGAAATATATATTTTTTTTCATTACTTAGATCAGCTGGTAACTCAGGAGAAAATATGCTTTAGACTCTTTAGAGTCTATTTTTAAAGCTTAAATAACAACATACAAATCTATGAACAAATATATAGATAAAACAAATATCTTTACAAAACAAGAGTGCACTCATATATCTGACCAGGTTAAATTATGATAAAACATCTTTTCTTTCTTTCTATATTTTTATTTTGTATCTTTTCTACTATGAAGCAGTAACCTATTCCTGCAATTTTTTTACTTTTTCAGTTTGCAGCAGATAACCAGAAGAAGCACAGGTGTGGGAGGGGCCTCAGAATCCCATTCTTGTGGCCACAGCAGGCAAGTAGCTGTGGAAGAGGCTAGGGAGCAGGGAGAGGTGAGCAGTAAACCTCCCTAAAAAAAGTGAGACAAACAAGGGCCCATGAGCTGAGCTAGTGAGTTCCATGGGCTGTTGTTACCCTGCCATCAACTCAACAGAAGAGGAGGTAGAGAGAGGGAGAGAAAACCCAGAAGATGAAGCAAGAGCAGCATCCATGGCTGAGGATCCCCTGGGTACCACAGCACCCAGGATGAGATAACAGAAATCTCAAAAGCATTCCCCATATTCACTTCGGCACCCATCAAAGTTCTGAATCATGAAGCCAGGACAGTCTGTTTGCTCTGTACTGTTCTGGCCATATCAAAGGTCCCAGTGGTGTCCCCTCTTAATCCACATACCAAGATGAAGCCCAACAGTAATGTAATTTGACACACTAGCAACAGCCACAATGCAATAGGGTAAGTGAGCTAGGTTTGAGCTCTTCTGCATTTCCAGGTCGACTGTCACAAAAAGCAAGAAGGGAAAGAAAAACAGAACTAATACACTGCCCTAGCCCACACTATGGATTTGGTGGTTACCCCCGGTGCGAGCATGGGACACAGGCATAGTGAAGACAGAGGACAAACAATTTAGACAAACAAACAAATGGACAACAATATCCCAGAAAAAATTGGTTTTCTTTTCTTTTTTTTTTTTTTTTAAATAATTTAGACTTTTGGCTGGATTTCAAACCAAAACAAACTGCTAACATTTCCATAGATTCCATGGTAAGACAACACAGGTTTCCCCCTGAAATAAGTTAAAAACAAATAAGGAAAACAAACCTCACGAGGCCTCCAGCCAGAGAGAAAAGTAATCCAAGATTATTTATCTAGAAGAAAACAGACTCTCTCACTGAGAGAAATAGCATGTCAATAGTATCTCAGGAATACTCATCTGAGGTAGGTTGACACAACTTTCAAGTCTGGAAGCAGGCCCCACCAACATCAGCCTTGAGGGAAGGACAAAATCTAATCAAATCTTACCTAGGTCTGAGTATGTGCTGTTATTTCTTTTCACACCTTGGCATTTTGTTCCTTTAGCCACTTTGGGGCAATTAGCTAAAATCAGCTTGTGGTGCCAAAAACCACGCAGGCATGGCTCACAGCCACAGAGGCCACACAGGCCTTTTGTAAGAGCATCTTGCCTATGGGGATCCTAAGGCTCATTATCTGAAATCCTGGGAATGGTCAAGAATGCATTGTAACAGCAACAACAAAGCAGAAGCAGTCTGACCCACAATTACAAAAAGACACGACCAAAAGAATGAATAAAGACAAAAACAAAAGCAAAGACACATCCAATGCTCAGGTCCACCATCATGGAGCAGGGGAATATCCAACTCCTCCTGTGACATACCAAGGGGTACCCAAACAGAACAAAAAGTCTCTTAATGGCAAGAGGTTCCAAATGGTTCATATGATCTGAATCACAAAAGAATTTGAAAATTTTCAGAGACCTATTTGAAAATTTTCAGAGTCCAGGACCAAAGAATCTCCCCAGACTACAGTTCTCAAAAAAAAAAAAAAAATTATTTTCTATTTGATGCCAGTTAAAGGAATCCCAGATGAGTCCCTGAACGTTATGGCTTCTCAACATAGAAACCAGACAAGAATCCAATATTAAAATTTATGAGCTTCTTATTACCAGGCCTGGGACCAGTCAACCATACTCATATAGGAGGACAAATAGCCAAGAGCCTTAGAAGGATAGAGGTTTTAAAGCGAGAAATCACAGGGAAGGGTCTATAGAGTATTCAGGGTCTCACTTCTAGACTGGACTCATAGCGATTCTCCTGTTTACAGCCTTCCAAGAGCTGGGATTACAGGAATGCACCACTCCACCCAGACTTCATTGCAGTCTCAGCACACCCTGGTGTGGGGGACTGGCACAGCAGGCCCGGGGATTGAACCCCAGGTCCCTGCACAAATTATTCATTTAACACAGAACAGTACCTTTAGAGACAGCATGAACATTATTCAGTGTACATTTTTTTTTCCTCTGAGCATTGTTTAGTTACTGTTTAACATATAAATGCACAAGTATGGTCTTGTATACCACAGTAGCTTTTTAGTTAGCAACACCTTAGTTATTTTGTACAGTTAGAAACATTTCGACCTTTGATATATTTTGTAGGTCTTGCTAGGAACTCTCAATATTCAGTATTGATAATCTGTTGACAGTACACCAACCCTCCTTGTGGTCTTACAAGGAAGCAGGGTCACAGAAAGTTGAACAGAATAATTTTTTATATTTAGTTTTTCATTAACTCATCACAACCAGTAATTCATAGGTTGTGATGAGTTAATGAAAGACTAAATATAAAAATATATATTATTTATATAAATATAAGGAAGATTCCCAAGCCAATTAACATGTCTTTGGCATTTAATTTCTCTTTTCTTGTTTTGTACACAGAAATTAGGGAATTTCAGAATTTTCCTATATATTTTAGTCAACAAGTTTGATCTATTGCCCTTTTCATACAGCACTGCAGTCACAATCCCAAAGGCTTATAGCATTACAAGGAAGTTGTGAATATTCATTTCTTAGATGGTGAGACCCACCCCATATGAATTCCTCCTGCCTCCCGTGATCCACCGTGATTCATAAATACTTAGACTTGTGGTTGTGTAAGTGAGACACTAATGATATGTGGGTGAGTGGATTTGTACAGTTCATTTAGCTAAGCTAGAATTGTGTTTCCCACTACTGCCTTCCTCCTTAGTTCTGAAATTCATTCCAACCACAAAAATATGTGGATTTTATGCAAAAACTTGTAAGTGGAAGATCAACAATATCCTACCTTATGCTTGAAAAATCTGTGAAGATCTCAGACACTCATTAGGTTACACTGGTTGCAATTTAATACTATTGCACTAAGATTATGTGGTCCATCATTAAATCCACAGCAGTAATGGCTCCAGTGTCTCCCATGACACACTCAGGTATTCTTTATCTATGAGATGAGTAGCACTATGTTCTTCTAGATGATCTTCACATAACCAAAGCTAAAGTGTTTGAGGTACCAAGAGAAAGATGTTTGTCCTCAAAGATTCCAGCTTCTCAACCCTTAATCCTGCTTATTATCATCTCCCCTTTTTGTCTTTATATTGACTCTAAGTCTTATTTATACCAAGTATAAAAAAGAATTTGCAGGCTCAAATTGTTGTATTAAATTATTTCCTATGTATCAGTAAGATTGTGTCTTATTTAATGTTGATTGTTTCAGTTGATTATAACATGCAGATCATACCAAGAGTTAGGGCATGTGCTGGTTTACTATTTCGTTGACAATGTGAAACACCATATTCCTTTACATTTACATATGAATGAAATAATACATAAAATTCTCATTTTACTTAAAATTTATTCTTAGAGGTTATGTGCTTTCTTTCTAGTTAGATCAGGTTAAAGTTATCACTGATAGAAAGTATAATTCCTGAAAATGCTAGATGCATCATATCCCAAAAGTAGACACCACCTACAGAAGTGAAGTGTCAAAAGATCCTGTCGCAGATGTAAGCATCACTGACTGTCATAGAGCATTTGTGCAGTGACTAGAAGATTGATCTGAAAATTCAATCTGAAGGAATGAAACAGAAAAAGAACATTAAGTGAGACAAAGAGATTTAAATGAGAAGACAAGGAAAGAAAAAGCAAGTGTAAACATGAAGGTGAGAGCTACAGCCTAGAGATGATCTGAAGCAAAGGACTAAATATAGACTTGTGGTTGTGTAAGTGAGACACTAATGATATGTGGGTGAGTGGATTTGTACAGTTCATTTAGCTAAGCTAGAATTGTGTTTCCCACTAAATTGGGTAACTTTTTTAACAGCTCCTAATCAGTCACAAAAGCAAATTGTGGCTATTATTTTGTTGTCATTACATAAGACATAAGAGAAAGTGTTGATGGAGGGGGGATTTCAAGCATAGAAGAACCTGAGAAAAACATTCCAAGTATGTAAAATGAATTGATAGAATACAGACCAGTTTAATTCAATTTTGAAGTCTTTGTCTCCATATTCATTTTACGTTCTGATGCAAAATATTCTCTCCAATGTTTAGTAACTAATTAATTAAAATTGTGCATCATATTTTGAATTTAATCTAGTGATATTTGTCATAATTATATAATTATTTGATAGCATAGAATGGCCTTTATATTCCAATTTATTTTCTTTTTCAAAACATGGGACTTTTAGAGAATGTTTTGTTTGTTTGTTTGTTTTGTGGAGAAACAAGGGATTGAACTCAGGCCCTTGTGCTTGCCAGGGAAGCATTTATTCTTCTGAACTATCTCCCTAGCTCTGCAGCACTATTTTCTAAGTCAAATTTTCTTCACATTCAAATCTATGAATTATACAAATTTGAAATAGTTTGGCTTCTTTTCATTCATTTTTTTTAATTTTTAATTTTTTATTTTTGTTTTATTGAAGTACAAATATCAATGAGATAGTTTTAAGATATCTTGACAAGATGGATTTGATAAATTAATACATTGCAAACTGTTTTCATAATGTTTTGATATCATAGAAGGTGCATACATGATATTATACTTACAGACATTATTATACCATATGTCTCTTATCAGTAAATAAACAGAGTGTAGTTCTTTGGGTATCTTATTTTTTATACCTGAATTACATCAAAGATTCAATAATTAATACTTTCTACCTTGTTATTTTCCTAGTGGTTGTCAATAGTACTAGAAGCCGACATAATATCCTGTCCAACCACCATTAGCGCAAATCTTGCCTCTCAGAGAATTATGTAGAAGCGCAGCGTTATCTATCCCAACTGTACTGTCCATACACACACATCATGATTCTTCCTTTCTATACCCCTTCCTTTGTCTACATCTGTCAAAGATGGGCACTCCATTGTCATTCAACTAACTTAGGTGCTTGAACTCCACGACACAATCCAACACAGTCCAGAATTCCACAACAATAGTGAGTTATCCGAAGTAGTTATAGATCATAGCCATTTACAGCTCAACTTATTATTATGGCCCCACAATGTATACTTCATTTTTATACTTTTCTGCTGGATGGTTAAGACCTAGATAGAGCAAGACTTATATACCAACACATGTACTTTATGTTTCTTATCAGGTCAGTGAAGTCCCCTCAGGGTTTATCTTGTAGTCCTGTACCTTATTCTGTAGATCCTTTGTCTGTGTCATCCATGTGGATGAGTCACAGCCAATGCTTGACCAGTTTGTTCTCTGTGAGAGTCTGAGAGAAAGTTTTCTCTCCATGTGACTCTCCCCAGGCACACTATAGAACTTTAATCTCTTTCCTCTGTGGCTCCATAATCTCCTTGTTCAGAAAATTTGGAGCTCACCTGAGTTTTATGATGTTGCAGTACAGGTCCTCCTAGTTTCTTATAAAAATAATATACATTTAGGATTGGAAAGATGGCTCAGTGGAATAAGCACTTCTCTGGCAAGTGCAAGGGCCCAAGTTCAATCCCAGTTCCACCGTGAATAAATAAATAAATAAGTAAATAAATAAAATGTAAGTTTAGAAACTTTTAAAAATATGTAGGCATATAAAGAATGTCATATGTAAAAGAATGTTTTCTCTCCACGTGACTCTCCTTAAGCACACTCTACATCATCAATCACTTTGTTCTGTGGTTCTATAATCTCCTTAATCAGAAAATATGGAACTTGCTAATATTATGGACTACTGGACTGTATTAGATTACTTTGCTGAATTCATGCACCTACACTATTTGAATGGCAATGGAAAACCCATCTCTGACAAAAGTAAACAGAAAAAGAGGATACAAATAAAGGACTATTTTATAGTGAGATATCTATCTATCTATCTATCTATCTATCTATCTATCTATAGATAGATAGATAGATAGATAGATAGATAGATAGATAGATGTATATACAAGATAGCATACATATATAGGTACTTTCTCTTAGTTCAATGAGAAGAAAGTGTTGAACTATTAATGTTTAGGTGAGATATTATGTCTGTATCTTTTATTATGCATAAGTCCTATGAAGACAAAAATATGCAATGTATTCATTATTGTAACTCTCCTAGCAACCTGTTTTGAAACTCTCATTGCTATTTCTTTTCTCTCTCTCTCTCTCTCTCTCTCTCTCTCTCTCTCTCTGGCAGAACCAGGGATTGAACTCAGGCCCTTGTGCTTGCCAGCAAGCATTATTCTATTGAGCTATCTCCCCAGCCCCTGATTCCTATTTCTTTATCAATAAAGTTAATATAAAAAATAAGTAAAAACACAGAAAGATCTTCTATTTATTAGAACTGTCTCCTAGTTAATCCTTTTATCTTCCCTCAGCTTAGCATCCATGTTCCAGCAAGTTTTACCATTATAAAATCTGTACATGCTGATGTTATTCCTTGACATAAAATGCTTAAATAGTTTACCTCCTCTAACATTAAATGAATTTGGAGACTTTGGGTTATTTACATGTCCCTTACCTATTGAATTCACCCACCTGAATTCCCTCTGACTCCTCCTTTGCCATATGAGGCTTTATTCTGAACTATTTCCCAAGAACACAGTTTAATCACTAGGTTTTCGATGAGCATACAGTGTCCTCTTTCTAAAGTTTGTAATCAAACAGCATTATTTTCACCAAAATTATTCAGACATAATTCTGTGACATTTGGGAATCACACAAACCAATGGCTGAATTTGAAGTTTATTTTACACGTCATCAAAACAGTTGATTTCTTCTATTATTTGTTTAAAATTATTATTTCTTCTATAACTATTTATTGCATAACCTTTATATGCTGGCCATTGTTTTAGGGGGGAAAACTGAAACAAAATAGAAGAGAATATTACTTAGTAGGAATTAACATTCTAATTGTAATGGGGACACAAAAACAAAATTGTACAGCTATCAGATATATTAAATCCTATAAAATCTGGTAGAGGAGGAGGAATATAGAAACATACTAATTTACATCAGATGATCAAAGAACAATTACATCATATCAGAAAATTTTAAGAGACAGTGGAGGGAGACAGAGAAAACCAGATAGATTTCTATGGCGAAAATATTGAGGATAAGGAAAAAGTCAGAAGAATGTTTTCAATGGTCAAACAAGGGTGCCACAGGAAAAGACAGAAGGGAGAGGCCAGGAAGAGGGAGAAAGAAAAATGCATAGAAATGAGGTTTTACATCTATGATTCTCAGATTCTAATTTTTTTTCTTTACTTAGGACAGGGTCTACAGGATCTGTAGGGTCTGACTATGTAGATTGCACTCATAGTGATCCTACTGTCTACAGCCTCCCAAGCGCTGGGATTACAGGAGCGCACCACCATGTCCAGTCTCAGTCAGCATTTCAGTATACCCCACTGGTGGGGCCTACATGGCAAGCCAGGGATTGAACCCCAGTCTCTGCGCTCTGACTAAGCAGGTGCTTTAGTCCACTGTGCTATCAAGCCAGCCGTCAAACGCTAGTATTTTAGATTCGACAATTGTTTTTCTGTTGTGAGGAGATATTTTGGACACTGTTGAATACATAGCAACATCCCTGGACTCTAACCACACACGTGCACATACACTAAGAGATGTAAGCACACATGCAAGTACCCAACAGTGACCATAAAATAAAAGTCTCAGATAACTTCTGGAAGTAAATCATTTTCCAACTGAAAAAAATGTGTGTGCAAAATGTTGCAAAGCTTATTAAAAAATTTTACTACTACACTGACTAAATTTTAAGCTACTCAAAGACACTGATCTCAAAATAAAGCCCACCTAAGTTCAGTTTTGTCTTCCTTTAAATCATTCTTGTTTCTGTATTGAGAAATGATTAAAAGATGACAGGGAAGAAAGGTTGAGCAGACAATGCAAGGAAAATATTGTTATTCAGATCAAGGTGACAGGAATAGAAATGAGAAGTAATCTGATTCTGGAAAGTAATTAATTGCCTATACATTATAATAATGATTGTGAGAAAAAAACAAAAATCAATAATAAGCCCAACATCTCCACCCTTAAATTGAAAGATAGGACTTGTTAAGAACTGTGGTATAAAAAGGCACCAGTAGAACAGGCTTTGAGAGGAAGCTCAGGGATTCTAAGTTGGAAAAAAATTTAAGAAGAAATCATGATACATGATACATGGTCCTATGGCTTTGAAGTAAAGTTCATATTAAATCTCATGCATAGTGCAGACCTTTAATTACAAGTGAAATCCCAGAATCACGTAATAATTGCATCCTAATTTGACCATGTTTGTACTTACTCTCCATTCTGTAAGCACTAACATGTATGAGAAAATAATTGAAATCCTGTTTTTCTATGAAAAACATGTATCTTTATGTTTGTTTGTTTGTTTTTTCATAAAGATTTTATTCTAGAAAGGAGCAAGTATATGACATTAATAAATGAAGCATGTTGTGAATTCTAGAACACTGAACTAAGTTGTTTTTCACTTGTTTAACAACCAATTTAATAGTTTATGCAAAGGCTAGATCAGACTCAAGAAAACATATTTGTCTTTGACTTATATCAAAACACTAATGTATCTTGCAGCTAATAGACAAAATTGGTTTGTCTTTATGTTAAAAACAAGACTATTGTTGATGACTAAGGCAAGAGAAAAGTTCAATCTAAGAAACTGACAATGTTTAGACATTGTTTTAGTTAAAATAAAGCAGGAAAATTTTGAATCTTCTATGTCTTCAATGAATATCCAAAATGAGCTCATTCTTCTTTCTTATTAGTAAAATGACAAGTATCACAGGTTGGAGCACACCAAATACATTCTTCTATCAATGCAGTTTGGAAAGTATTGTGTATCCTTGAGATAACATGTATATATGGAAGCAAACTTTCCAAGATCCACTGTGTTGGTCATTTCTGATCAGGGTTAATTCTGGAGGTTAAAGAATATTCTTATATATTCAGTTGAGCTATTTGAGATACTTTGTTTCCAGAATAATTATCTACATATGTTGAAAAGACTACAAGAAAACTAAGGTGTGAATAGTGCTCTCTTATCCAACAGTTAGGAACAAAATTTAGACATGATTTTCTCAGAGATTTGAAAATTGCATTTTGATGGCACAACTGTAGTAATCAATTCCATTTCTTCTTTTTTTCTAGAACACTTCCATGATAAATAGTTCTTGCTGTTGTATTAACTTTCAGTGCCATCATTTCCATTGCTACATTCTATTACTAAAATTTCAGATAATGAAGCAGGGTGTACCCTATTTAGTCTATATGATTTCTTCTCTAACATAAATTATAACTCAAGTAGCTATATGTACATGATATCACTGCTTGTTCCTCAAAGGATTACCTTTAAGTTTCTCAAAAAATTAATACATATATCACATTTGATATTGACAAGGCAACAGTTTATAGTACATTCAAGAGAGTGTTTTCCTTTTTATATCTGCAAATTGTTTTGCTTTACTTTAAGCTCTAAATTATTTATATTACTCTTTCTTTTATGTAATAAAATGATGGGAAATCAGCATAAGCTTAGTGAATTAAAATTTTCATGCATTATGGGTTTAAATTGCTTCTGGAATAGAAAAATAATACTTTTATTCTGTTAAGATAGAAACATAAAAGGAAGTTACTATAAGAAACATCTATTCTGTGTTTCTTAATGCTTTCAATAAAACTAAGTATTCTACTATCTTCGTTTTTGCAAATATGACAATCATAAATTACTCATATATAAAGTTTTAAATGAAAAATAGAATTGTAATAAATAATGCCGTTTCCAAAACCTTTTCATTTTACAGTATGCTATAAAATTCTTCTATGCCATCTTACTTTTGCTATAAGAAAACTCATACTGCAGTACATGTGTGAACTCACTGTTCAAAGCACATTGTTATGCAATATTTCAGGTATGAAGCTACAACCATGTTATAATAGGAATAAAGATTTGAAAATCCATCTTATGAAATCCTGTAACCAAAATATTAAATAATTGAAATGGAACCACATACAAAGTAAGATTTAAAACTACATGGAATATTGAAGTTTCTAACAAATCTCCCTCAAAATACTACCCTGTGCTTCAAACACACTCATCCCATCCTTCTTACCATATTTCAAAGCAGCTCTGGAGAACCTCTTCCATGAGTATCCTTAGTGGTGCCAATATGGCTACCTCAGGGACCTGAATCAGTTCAAAACACTGAACTTTCATGATCACTTTGACTGTGAGGAAGAGTCGGATGCCATACTGCATCAGATCTAGTGAATGGGATGCATGAGGATGCAGCACCATGTCCCAAGCCTGCCTTCCCCTTGGATGGCACTCAGAAGGACTGCTCATCATGTTTTTATCACACTTGTAAAGACACAAGCAGGATATCTGGTATTGCTTCAGAAAGTTGTAAGAAGTAGGGGACAAGTATTAAAAGTGACGGGGAAAATCTGAAAGTGATTAAGTGCAATGTATTTTTTACACAAATCAGTTTTTGAAATTTAAACAGTCACGGTATATTTTGATCACTCTTGTATGTATTGTGACCAAAATATTAATGTATTTTAAAGCATATTA
Organism: Ctenomys sociabilis; assembly: GCA_004027165.1. Taxonomy (NCBI): domain Eukaryota; kingdom Metazoa; phylum Chordata; class Mammalia; order Rodentia; family Ctenomyidae; genus Ctenomys; species Ctenomys sociabilis. Next base: position 21,307 of record PVKA01014479.1, read on the forward strand.
CCTTAACAGAGCCGGGGAGATGGCTCAGAGGAATAAGTGTTTCCCTGGCAAGTGCAAGGGCCTGAGTTCAATCCCCGGTTCCGCAAAAAACAAGCAAACAAACAAACACATTACCTTAACAATTGTATTGAACTGTTTGCTTTTGAAGGTGTATATTTGAGATGTGTACATAGTCATAATACCTGAAATATTATTAATCTTTTAGTTTATCCTAGAAAGAATACAACATTTTATGTCCTAACATCTTTATTTATGAAACATTTCTCTATCCAACAGTCTATTGTATTTCTGTACACGAGCAAGTTTCTAGTAAATATATGGGGTTTAATGTGTAAGCCAGTCATCTCATATCATAATCAAGTTATGCCTAATAATATCTAAAGTATTTAAACATGTTATATCCTTTGATATTATAACTACTCAGCAGTTAAATAACATTATCCTACAATTGCAAAACTATGATTCTGAGTTTTATTCTCTGATCAATTTAACTATTCCCTTGATTCCAAATAATGGTGATAATACTAGTAGACTTGTCTATTCATTATAGAAACAAGTATTGTCATGAATTGAAATTTATTAGTATTATAATTTTTTAAAATGTCATGTGTTTTTTAATTAAAACAAAAGTAGGAATCCTTACATATAAATAGTATTGTTATAACAATTTAGAAATATATGATTAACATTTGCAATTATATAGCTGAATGCAGAAAATGTACACCATCAAGGAATTGTGGTTCTACCACTTGCCTGAAAAGAAGAAGGTGGGAAACAAACTTGCAACATCATCTGGAAGTACTTTGGTTATATACACGTTCCAAGCATTTTCTGATTAGATTATTTCCACAATACCCAAGAGTTTCTTAATTAACATTGTATTGATGCATCTGCAGCAATGGTTAAACACAGCATTACTTCTTTGCATTGAAAACCATATTTGTCTTTACAAAAAGTTATTTAGAAATACAGCTTAGGGAGTGAATCAAATTTGATGCAGTAACTTTTGCCAGAAGAGGTTTATCACTTAAGAAAATATTAGTTTACTACTGATAAATGGGGTGACCTAACTTTTTTATTTTAATGTAACATGTAAAAAGAATGGCACAGTGAAACAGACACATAATTCTATCAGTTCAGTATAACTAAGAAACATGCAAATTCAGATTATGAGGTGATTTTGATGTTACTTAACACCTTTCCCTTGGCATTGTTTCATGGTATTTGTAATACTTTGGTCACTAAACTACTAAATTTAGTATTTCTTAAACACTAATTATTCTCACATGCCTGTACCTTAATGATAATTATTTCTCTGAAGGACTCAGTTCAACCAAAAAGACCTATGGAACATTCATTATCACTGAGCTGTGGTGACAACATCGTAGTTACTAGAACTGGTAGTTGCAAGATAGAAAGAAAAATCCTGGGGACTATACCAGCCCACACTTTTGCCAAAATTTATGCAAGAGATAAACTTTTACAGAAGGACCTCATGTAAAAAAATTATTTTAATAAATCAGTAGCAACAAGCCCCTAATTTTTGAACGGCTATGTTCCATTTTATTATCTAACAAGAAAAATATTGCATTGGAGCCACAGAGTTCTATGTCAGTCAGATTTCTATCACTATAGCAAAGACCTAAGATAAGTCAACTCACAGAGAAAAAAATTCACTGGAGTTTATGGTGCTTAAGTCCCAGTTCATGACTGATAACCCTGCTGGTTTTGAACCTGTCACAGGGCAACACATGATGGCAGGGTCGTGTACTGCCATAGAACCACTCACTCCTTGGCTAAGACTAAATAAATAAAATCTAAGAGAAATGCACATGCCATCAATGACCTCAGGACTTCCCACTTGGTCCTGAGAGCTAAACGTTTTATCACTTACCAGTAGGTATTTAGCTAGGAAACACGACACTTTGGGAACAATTTATAACCCAAACTATAGGGCTTGGGAGATAGCTCAGTAGAATAAGTGCTTGCCTGGCAAGGTCCTAAGTTCAATCCCTGGTACCACAAGAAAATTTAAAAAAAGATTAATAACAAATTCCAAAATAAATGTGTTCAACTCATTAACTTCTTTTTATTTAATTATCTTGCACAGTAATTTCCTTGATCCTTATCTTTCATATGGCTATAAGTTTTTATCTTGTTCTTGTGATATTTAAATGCTAAATGGAAGCACAAATAAATCACCACTAATGCCCTTTGTTGGTAATCAAAATAAAATAGAAAATACACATATTTTTATTACTAAGATCTAAGAGTTTTCTCAGAATCTTCACAGGTGGGAAGGTGACTGGATCACAGGAGTACAATGCTAGCCAGCAGTCTAACGCCTCTGTGAGTCTATGGCTGACTGAGCTGTTAGTGGGTGGGCTGTGCGAGGTGGGTCACCAGAAGTGCGACCTGGGAGGGGTCCGCCTCTCCCCAGCTCTTCCTTCTCACCCTGCTTCCTGGCTGCCATGGGCTGAGCAGCGCCACCTTGCCAGGCCTCTCCCCCCATGCAGATGCTGCCTTGAAGCTGGCCAACCACCCAGGGACTAAGGCCTCTGATGCACAGTCCGAAGTAAAGTTCCTCTCCTTTAAACTGTGGGTGTAGGATATTTTGTCTGACAGGAAAATCACTAACAGTTATATTAGCGAGTCATACTAGTATTAACATAAGGAACTTTTAAATTAAAAAATTAAGAAAGTGAAAAATCATTCAAACAAGGGTCAGCAAAATTCTTAAAGACCACTGATCATCACACATATCCAATTCAGCGGAAATACTACATTTATTTTGATACTGGCAGTGAATAATGTGGAAAGGTTAATAGAAAGTACCACTAGAACTACAAATCGTTACATAGCAATGTAACAGAACATTTGAACATAAATTCAGTGAAGCTTTGGAATATTTGTCAGGAATGATGGTTTATTTATCAAAATGTTTCATTTAAAAATTGAATAGAGTTGAATATACTTATTACTTTGCATTCCTAATCTCTTTCACCATGAACCAAAAATATCAAGAGTGTTTAAAAAGCAATGATGATATTATTATACTAAAGCAGTTATAATAGTCTTTATATAATTCAATGGGAGATATATGCATACATGTATTTATAAACACATATATTAAATACATGGAGTCTTCCAATTTAATACTTACTGAGTTTTCAGGAGTACACAGTTTATTAGTCAGTAGTATATTGATACTTACAAGTGAATAATAGATAGCCAAGCAGTCTAAAATCTGCCTGGGAAGCTCAAAGGTCTGAATCTGATTGCCGGTATCACCAGCTGTGCTGGCCCAGGGCACCAAGCTGGCCCAGAATCCAGGTGTGGTGGTGCACCTGAATCCAGTGCTAGGGCGCTGAGACAGCCTGAGCTACACAGTGTGACCCTGTATCAAATAAAAGATAAATATTTTTTAAGTATATTTTAAAAAGAATTGGTAGACCTACTACTTACTTAATTGCATTATTCAGTAAATAATGAACTCTAAGGCCAACACTATTTCTGTGTGATAAAAAGCTGATTTTCAGAAACCTGTATCCCCTTATATATGCATAAATTGAGTGTATCAGCAATAAGTCACTAGTATCCATGTATGAAAGCTCATGAGTTCAAGTAAATCTCTAGAAGAAATTATGGAAGTGCTACTTCCATAATAATATATGCAACATGGTTATTTTCAGGCTATTCTATTCTCTCCTCGAGGTTTCTGAGCAAGGGAGAAGAAAAACAAAGAACAGAGAAAACTACAGATAGGCTCATTAACATAGGCACAGGGACCCAGGGTAAAGTGTATAGAAAGGGTATAGTGTGCATAGTATGGACCCCAATAAAAATAGAATATCCTATGGCTTGCATCAATTCTGACACCACTATAACTTGAAATCCTGGACTTATAAGCCATGAAAGGTAAAAAGAGGTGAATGAGACTGGCCTAATTTGCTTACCCCATGGGGACTAGAACTGAACAGTGAGCCCCGTCTGGCTAAGGAGACATGCCCATGAAGAAATAAGGAGAGGCCACACACCATGCTGGCTGGGAGACACCTCTCTCTGGTGCTGCCTGAGTCAAATAATCCATTTCCTTTGTATCCCTTCCCCTCCACCTCTACTACTTAGCAACAAGGTATAATTCAAATGACGCATAAAAATGGGAAATATTTCCTCCCCTACTTGCTACCTGTCTATCTTGGATAGGCTGTCAGTCTGGCCTAGAGAAGCCACTAATTGTATTGACATCATTTTGGGGTGATTTTACTATGGAAAAGGATTTCTCTTAGGCCTACAGAAATAGTAATTTAATGTTTAAGATTAAATGTTAATTAATTTTTTTGTGTGTGTATTTAATGCAGGATCTACAAGGTCTCACTACACGGATCGGACTTGTAGTGATTCTCCTGTTTTCAAGTTCCAAGCTCTGCAATTATAGAAGCACAGCACCATGCCCAATCTCAATACCTTTCTCAGTGCTCCCCGAGGGGCGAGGCCAGCATGATAGCTGGGTAATCTAACCTCCAAGCCCTGCTCTTCCTAGGCAGGCACTTTAATTTGCTGAGCTGTCTGGCTGGCCCTAATTAACTTCTTAAAGTCTCCAAATTCCCTTTGTCTTTTATTGAGCCTTTTATCTCATATTGGTCTGGGTGATACAATATGTAATTATACATATATATTACATTCAGTGCACCAAACCCTTTCTTATGGCAGCGAGATTTACCTGATATAGAATTGTAACACTGAAATTGAAATTTCATGCATCTTCTCTCTACCTCTCCTTGACCTTAGCAAAAAAAAGAAATCATTTTCTATATATCCTGTTCTCTACTCCAAGTCCAACCCTGTAACTACCTCTTAAATGGCTGGAAAACAGTTATGAGGCAGTGAGGTGAGGCCAATAAATAATTGAAAAATGAAGCAAAATTATCTCCCATCACATTCATGAGATTATATTCATTTGTTCTAAGTCATTAAACAAGTAACTAAGAGGTGATCATATTAATAGTTCTATATGAAACCATTAAAGGTAAAATCTTAACATTCTTATTTTATATGAGGAAATGCAAAAAAGTACAAAGAACGTACATGTGAAAATGAAATATTCAATTAAAGAGTACATCAAAATGATTCATAGGGAACTGCATATACAGCAGAACAGGAGACACTGAAAGAATTTTTAGATGAAGAATATCTAAAATTGTTTTGGTTAATACAGGAATGGTCCCTTTCTCAAGTCATTTTGCAAGTTGTTCCCATAGAAATAAGTAAATGTTGTTTCTAAAACAAAATTGGTACCGCTACTGTTGATTATACAATATTTTTTTAAGTAGACTGCTGGTTTCATTATGACAGTTCATTAGTGTGAAAGGATAAGGAAACCATTACTGCTGTGACTATACAAAAACCAAAGTTTTATGTAAGAATATGCTTCCTAGCTATTATTTCCATATTTTTTATGCTGGTATCGTCTAGCTTTTCAAGCTGTATGACAAACAATATCACAACTTCTCAATGAGGCAACCAAGATAATATTTGGAATGAATGAGTTTTCTAACCCTCACAGCAATACACTTGATAGAAAACTGTCAGATGCAAAAGCTATATCACAGTTTATGATGATTCCAAGGTTGCAGTAACTTTGAAAGAGCTGGCTTAATTTTCGAAGCAATTATACCAAGGTTGCAGTAACTTTGAAAGAGCTGGCTTAATGTTTGAAGCAATTATACCCTCAAACAATTTTTTTGGTAACGGAAATCAAACTCAGAACCTTGTGCTTGCCAGGCAGATACTGTGCCTCTGAGCTATATCCTGGGCCTTGAAATATCTCTTCAATAATTGTTTTCAATTTATATTTTTCTGTTTTAAAGTATTTGCAAATATAAAATAAGACAATAAAAATTACTCTCGTTTTCTTGTTTATATAAACCTAAACCGGTGTGGTTAATTAAAAAGATTTTCTATAGCTTCAAAATGTAAAATGTCTGTCTATAAAACACATCTTTTACTATCATCAGGGGAATCAGTGAACTACTGTAAACAGTACTGCTTTAACAAGCTCAAAGTAACTGCTGATTCTGATTGTAAGAGATGAGCCTCCAACAAGTAATATTAAATGATGTCAATTTTATTTACAGAAGGATTTCAACCACTAGTTCTAAGCTCTCCTATTTAGAACACAGAGAAGGGTAAAAGATCTATATTTTGAAGATTTCATCACTCAACCACAGCCCACTTTTTCTACTATTTTTTTTTTGAGAGAATACTACTTATCATGTAAGTAAATTTAACTCTTTCCTACTTCCAACTTAAATCACAGATGAGTGAAGTGCTCAGTGAATGAATATGCTGGGCTAGCTCTGCTTGGTGCTTGTGAGGTGGGAGAATAATGCTGAAAGAAACATCACATCCATATTTTCAAATAAGTCAGATCATGTACTCCTTTTTTAAATGTGTTTTATGAGGGCTGGCTGAACAGCTCAGCCGATTGAAGCACCTATTTAGGCAGACGCAGGGGCCAGGAGTTCAGTCCCAAAGCCTGCATGCTGGCCCTGCCCTCAGGGCATGCTGAGATGGGGATTGAGAACAGGCATGGTGGCACACGCTTGTAATCCCAGCACTTGGGAGGCTGTAAACAGGAGGATCACTATGAGTCTGATCTATGCACTGAGACCCTGAAGACCTTGTAGACCCTGTCCTAAATACAAAAAGTCAACCCTTCAAGATGACATAAAAAAGTCGTCATATTAATGGAAACACAACAAACCTGATACCAAATCAGACAAATATCCCTAGAAAATTACAGTACAATTGTTATCTTATCCTAATAACATAAAACCAATGTTCAGTCAATATTCCACTAAATTATCACATCATATCTAACAACGAATTTTTAAAGAGTCATGTAAACATGAACAAAGGAGATTGATTCCTAAAATTTAAGATTGTTTTAGCATACAAAAATAACTCAATATATTATCTTAGTAGAATTAAAGACAAAGCCATGCAAAGAGAAAAAATGTTTCTCTATACATATAAGAAAAAATTTTTGAAAACATATATCCTTTTATGATAAAAGTACATATTTTTCCCTTAGCAATTTAGAAACCAGGGTGAATCTCCTTAATCTGACAAAGTACATCTATAAAAACACCACAAGGAACAGTGTACATAGTGGTGAAAAGTGAAGCCTTTTCCGCACTAAGATCAGCAACAGACCATGATGCCCCCTTCTGCCACTTTTGTGCAACATTACACTGGAGGTTCTAGCCAAAGCAATTGCTTAAGAATATTAAACAAAGAAAAAAGAATCAAGAATTAAGAATAAAGAACCATCTCTATCCACAAGTGAGATGATGTCCTGTACGGAAAATCTTAAATAATTAAAAATTAAAAGCTATTATATACACTAGTTCAACAAGTATTCGATATAGAAGACTGAAGTACAAACATAATGCTTCCCACTATACACTGACAGTGAATATAGAAAATAGAAATTATATTTTCAATGACTTCAAAATTGTGGTGTCGAGTTCAAGCACCTAAGCTAGTTGAATGACAATGGAGTGCCCACCTTTGACAGGTGGAGACAAAGGAAGGGGTGTAGAAAGAAAAAATCATGATGTGTGTGTATACACAGTACAGTTGGGATAGATAACACTGTGCTTCTACACAATTCTATGAGAGGCAAGATCTGCACTAATGGTGGTTGGACAGGATATTATGTCGGCTGCTAGTATTACGGTCATCAACTAGGAAAATAATTATTGAATTTTTTATATAATTCACGTATAAAAAATAAGATAATTAAGCAGCTACACTCTTAATTCACTGTTAAGAGATATCTGCTAAAATAATATCTGTAAATATAATATCATGTATGCACCTTGTACGATACCAAAACATTATGAGAACAGTTTGCAATGTATTAATTTATTGAATCTGGATTGTTAAGGTGTCTTGAAACTGTCTGATTGACATTTGTAGTTCAATAAAATAAAATAAAAAATAAATTAAAAAATAAAAATAAAAAATAAACATTAATGCTTACTCTCAATGAAAAAAATCATAAATAGCTAAAGGATAAATTTATCTTAAAAAAAACAACAGCTACACACTGAAAACTATAAAAACATCATAGAAAGAAATTGCAGATCTAAATAAATACAAAGGCCTCCAGTGTTCTTAGATTTCAAGACTTAATGTAGCTCAAACATTAGCTAAGATTCAATCACTAAAAATATATTCTTATATAGAAGGTAAATTTTAAAGATGTCTTCTAAAGCCCTCACCTCTTGATCTGTTCAACCTTTCTAAATGTTTCTAAGCCTTTCTGCTTGACTTTCAACTGAAGATAGTAATTAGTTTCTAAAGCAGAAATGATAGGATGTCAGTGGATTTAGTTACAAAAGGCTAGCCTTCATTTTGCTGGAGATGGATTGACTTCATGGCTTCTCTACTTTGATGGGACAGGCTATCCTGTGAGAAATGCCCAATGACCAAGAAGTAAGGATAATTTTGATCAGCAGCCTGAGACAATCTCAGGCTTTCTCCCCAGTAGGTTATAAGGAATTTAATGCTATCAACGGCAACCGAGTGGGCCTGAAAGAAGGTCCTGTCCCAGCTGAGTCTTGAGAAAAGACCACAGTACCTAGGTTAATACTGAGATTGCAGCTTCATTAGAGACTGCAAATGCTGGGTAATATATGCCTGGTTTAAGTCATTATATTTTAAAATCATTTGTTAAGCTACAATAGCTAATTATTATACTGAGTATAATGCAACCATTGCCTTCCTCTCTCCCTGGAAAATATCCCTATCTTAATAAAAATTACCATGAAAGAAAAGGATCAGCTGTAATGCTCTTTAACTTCCTCTTTTATTTTTTATGTAAAGCTTCCTAGAGCAAAGACTCAAAAAAAAGGAACAACTCCTATTTGGGGATATGAAAGAAAACTATGAAATTAACAGTGGAATCTAAGTATAAATCATACTTTCAGCATATCATTTTCATATTTTGGAGATATACTTTTACATACTATTAAATATATGGCAGATAATATGATTTTTTTCCATCTCATACTTTAATGGTCCCTGGAGTTGCCAGGTTGATTTTTTTTTTTTTTTTTTTTTTTTTTTTTTTTTTTTTTTTTTTTTTTTTTTTTTTTTTTTTTTTTTTTTTTTTTTTTTTTTTTTTTTTTTTTTTTTTTTTTTTTTTTTTTTTTTTTTTTTTTGCCTTTAAATCTATGTAAAGCATTTTCTCTATTCAAACTTCTACTTAAGTCAAAAATATTCTTTTTCTTGTTTTTGAAACAGGGTCTCTCTGTAATTTAGGCTGGCCTTGCACTCACTATGTATCTCAGCCTGGCCTCAAAATTTTCTTGCAGCCTGCCAAGTGCTGGAATTCCAGGTGTACTCCACCACATCTGGCAAGTCAAATTTATTTTTGTAGAGCTTCTTATATGTGATACATCCTGTATTCATGTTTTTATCTAATATTTCAATATTACAGTGAAATATTTTAGTTAATATTCTACAATTTAAGATGATTATGAGTTCAAATGCTTAGTTAAGCAATGGCATTACTTCAAATACATCCTGCCTTCCACCTATATCTATAGCCACCTACATGCAGGTAATCCAGGTGTGGTTGATGTACTATGTCAATTTGAGAAGTTTAGAGCCTTAAGTAAATTGGCTCAGCAATTCCACACCCTAGGGGGCAGAGAAGTCACTCTACAGTGGCTCATCATTTAAAAATATAAAAGAGAAATGAGAAAGAAAGGAGGATTTTGTTTTCTTTGGAGGAGCTCCCATGTTTGCTGTCGGCTTGGATATTGTCTCCTGGCTTCAGCGCAGACCCTTTGGCTTCCATATTGGATCCTTCAGCCTTCATGTGTAGACACATCAGCCTTCTGTAGCAGAACCATTGGCCTCCTGACACAGACTTGAATGGAATGCCACAGTAAGCGCCAGACCTTTGACTGAATCCTTTATTCTGCAGTGTGCAGGTGCCCTCTGAAAGCTTTCTCATCTCACTTTGTAAGCTAATCTTGTAATTTCTTATACATTTTGAACACCTTGTGTTATATCTGTTTCTGTAGTGAAACTCTGACTGATACTTTAATTTATGCTTTTTTAAAATTTGTTTTGCCATCTTTGTACAGAGAAATGACTGCTACATATCTTTGTTTTTCATTTATAAGGAATATGATCATTTCATAAATAAATATTTAAATTCTGAACTCGAACATTAAACACCAACAAATGCATACCTGTTCATTGGCAAATACACTTTTTTATTTATATACTTAACTTTTCAAAATTCATCAGTAATTGTTTTTCTCATTTTAGGAGGGCCTATAAGATTTTTAATTATTTTTGTGTTGATGAAATAGAATTAAATTGATAAACATACAAAGTCATAAAGATAAATTTTAAGATGGTAGTGGTGTATACTGAAAGGTCTAACATTTTCAAAATTCACAGGTAGTATCAAAACAATGTTATTCAAAAATTCCCTTTGAGAAAAAAATCCAAATATAATATTAAAAATGGTAAGACATCCTGTCAGTCCTAGTCACTTACATACATTCTAATTTATGAAAACAGAAAAATGTAGATTTTTTTCATGTCTTTTATCTTAAGTATGGTGGCCTTCCTGGTTTCTCTAACTGCACTAAAGAACTCAAGATAAATGTTCTCAAAATCAACATGACTGAATTGCTTTTTTCTCAGAGAAAGCTTATTCAGAGCCTAGAAGCAATTTGTGTGTAATAGAGTAGAGCTGCCATTTCTTCAAATGAGTTCTCTAATGAGCTTTTGTCTCACAATTTAATGGTATTTTATTCCCTGAGATGTTTCGGTGTCTTTTGCACAAAATGGACCTACCAGTTCCTCTACCTGCACAAATTGTGATATGGACTACCAACATTAACACAAATTTAAAAAATAAAAAGATTGCTTTTACAAAGGACCTTCTAAAAATTCAAACAATATTCAATTTTTCTCAAAAACTGAGACTTAGCCCATTAAATAGTTTATTGACTTTTGCGATTTTCACTAATGCTAATAACTATGAAACCAATAGTCTTTCATTTTCTCACAGATAAATTCCATAGATTGTGTGTAAAGTTTAACTTTAAAATGTTAAATTCAGTTGACTAAAAGAGACAGTATATATTTACATATCTAAAAAGGGAAATATTCTTACATCAGGAAAATATGTGATACTATTAAGGTTTGGAGGACCTTGAACCCCAGAAAGCTTCAGAAGCTTCAATGAGCAGTCGCCCATGATATACAATGTCATGGAAGCAAACACTGGTCAACTCTAGGAGCTTCAAAAATATCAAAACAAAGGAGAAAAATACTATTGAGACACTAGCCCATACATAACAAGTGTAGCAGACATTAACATAAAAGAACTTGGAAGTCACACAACTCAAATTTCTGAAATGATAGCAGCTAAAGTAAAGACATAAATCTATAAGGCTACAGAATAAATCAGATTACAAATAACATTCTCAAGTTAAAAAAAGAAAAGAAACAAATGACAACAATAACAAAAGAATTGCTCAGCACATCTACAAAAGACATAAATAAAAAAGTGAAGGAGCATAGAAAAAGACAGAAACATTCAACAAACAATGCAGAAAAGAATTAGAATTCATGAAACAATGAAAGAGAACCCCATTAAAAATTAGATCTGAGAGAAATTCCATTAAAAGCTGGAAAAATCATTTGGGGGAAACTGAAGACAGACTTTCATACCTTGAAGACAGAAAGGTTGCTAGCAATCCTGAAAGGAAAGATCTCTTAAAAATAGCAAGGACCCAAGAAATAACAAGTCAAAAACTGCAAAATGATGCAAAGCAAAATAAATATATATATACATACATACATATACATACGACCAGCCCAGCTGATTAAAGTACCTGCAAGTAGGAACAGGGACCAAGGGTTCAATCCCCAGGCCTACTGTGCCATCCCAGCCCCCAGGGCATGCTGAGATAGCAACTGAGACTGGGCGTGGTGGTTCACAGTTGCAATCTCAGTTCCTGAGAGGCTGAAAACAGGTAGACCATTGAGTCTGATCTAGTAGTGAGACCCTGAAAACCCTGTAGACCCTTCCCTAACATACAAAAATAAATAAATATACACATACATAAGACTCATAGGTGTCAATGAAACAGCAGGTGTCAAAAATAACCAAAAAAGACTATTTGCAGAAACAGTAGCAGAAAATTTTCAAGTATGAGAAAAGAACCTCACATACAGTAAGTGAAGGATATAGAACTTCAATTAGTCATAATAAGAATAAATCTACATAATAATCAAGATCCAAGAAATTAAGCAAAAGAACAGAATTTGTAAGCTATTACAGAAAAGAAAAAGTCACCTATATAGTATGTCTATTAAAACACTTTCTCACCATAAAAATCAAATTAAGAACAGTTTGGAGTGAAGTATTTCAGGTCCTGAAGGAAAACAACTCCACTTCAGATTGATGTACCCTGAAAAGCTATCTTTAATGGAGAAATAAGATACTTCCATGGCAAAGAAATAAAAATATGACCAGCAAACCAACCTGACAAAAAATATAAAAGATGTTCTAGAATGAGATAAAAAATAACCACAACTTCAAGAACAATACAAAGGAATCACCAACACTAGCACACAATTAAACAGAAGGGAAAAATAGGAAGCCAACAATAGGAAAACAATATTTCAAAGATAAGCCAATATGTATCAATTGTAACCATCAACATAAATGGGCTCAATTCACCAATCAAGATAAACAGACAGGGAGAGAGGATCAGGAAACAAAATTCAACAATATGCTGTATACAAGAAATACATTTGACTCAAAAAGAAATTAATAGACTGACATTCACAAGACAGAAAAAATACTCTATATAGCAATAACCCAGAAAAAATAGCAGGGGTAGTTATTCTGGTGGATAACAATGTGAACTTCAAACCAAGAATGATCAAAAGAGATGAAGAAGGTCACTACATACTTGACAGAGGAAAATTGCAAGGGAAAAGATAAATATCATAAATATATATGCACCAAATACAGAAACACCAACTATATAAGACAAATTTTAACAGATATCAAACATCTAATAAATAATAACACCATTGTAATAAGGGAAATAATGCCCCATTGTCACAAAGAGATGAATTGAGCAAAAAATCAGTGAATAAATAACAGAACTAAACTTGTTAAGATATGGACTTGGTGGAACTTAAAATGTTCCACCAAACAACATCAGAATATACATTCTTTTCAGCTGTACTCAGGATGCTTTCCAAAATAGACCATATATAGGAACACAGAACTTTCTTAAATAATGCAAAGTAATTGAAATTATCTCATGCATATTATCTGATGATGTAGGATCTTTCTTAACAGCAAATGCCTCATGGATATAATTAAAGAAATGAAACAATACTTATAGCCAAACAGAAATGAAAATACAACTTATTGAAACATGTGGGATGCAATAAAAGCAACCTTAAGAGAGAAATTTAGATGTTTTTTTTCTTACATCAGGAAAACAGAATGAGCTCAAGTGAATAACATTATGCTGCACCTCATTTCTAAAAAATAAAGAGCAAATCAAGTTGAAAGCCCAAAGAAGGCAGGAAATTATAAAGATTAGAGCAAAAAATAACAAAATGGAGACTAAGAAAACAATATAAAGAATTAATGAATCAAAGAGTTGGTTCTTTGAAAGAGTGAGTGAAATTGATAAAACCCTAACCAATCTCATCAAAAAAGGAAAGAAAAAGCTCAAATTTATGCAATACAGAATTAAAAGGACAAAATTACTAAAAGTATATAAAAGTTCAGAAGCTTATCAATACCTTATTCAAAAATCTTATTCTTGTGGCTGGTGAGATAGTTCAGTGGAGTAAATGCCTGCTTAGGCAAACACAGAGACTGAAATTTGATCCCCTGTACCACATGACACACCTGCTTTGCCTGCAGGTGTCCTGATCCAGCCACTGAGACCAGGCATGGTGGCACATACCTGTAATCCCAGCATGAGGGAGGCTGAAAACAGGAGGATCACTATGACTCCAAGATGTGTGGTGAGGTCTTGTAACAAATACATTTAAAAAATAATCTTACTCTCATAAGATGGCAAACACAGATGAAATGGACAAATTCCTAGATATGTATAAATTACCGAAAAGTGAAACAAGAATGTACAAAAATTCTGAATAACACAGTCAATTGATGAATTTGAAGACAGAATTGAAAACTTATTAACAAAGAAAAACTCAGGTCCTAATGGATTCACAGCTGAATTTTACAAGAAATTTAAAGATTTAAAGCTAAGACTACTCAAACTCTTCATTTCTGAAGGCAAGCATTAGACTGATACCTAAATCAAAGAAACATCTGAACAAAAAAGAGAAGTACTGGTCAATTTCCCCACTGAACATAGATGTGAGCATTTTAGTGAACATAGATTGAGAATTCTCAATAAGATATGCAAACAGAATGTAGCAAATCATCAAAAATATTATACCCACGACCAAGTAGGGTTCGTCCAAGGGATGAAAGGAGTATTCAAAATACTCAAATCAATAAATGTAATACACTATATCAACAGAGCCAAACACAAAAATCACAGGATCATCTCAATAAATGCAAAAAAATACTTAATAAATCCAACACTCATTCATTATTTTAAAAAAAACTACAGAAAATTGGAATAGGTGGTCCTTACCTCAATCTGATAAAAGCCATTTATTATAAACCAACATCCAAAATCATACTAAATGGACAAAAAATGAAAGGTTTAATTTTAAACTATGAGCAAGATAAGGATGTCCACTTACCACTCGTATGCAATACAGTTTTGGAAACATTAGCCATAGCCTTTGGACAAAAGAGATAAATAGAATAAATAAGAATGGGAAAGGAAGAAGTAAAATTGTCATTATTCATATATGACATGATACTCTACATAGAAAACACCAAAATCTCCACCAAAAGACTTGTAGATCTAATAAACAAATTTAATCATGTAGATGGATATAAAGTCAATCCTGAAAAACCATAGCATTCCTTGACACAAACAACAAACTCATTGACAGGCAAATGTGGAAATCATGCCTTTCACAATAGCATCCAAAAAACGGAAACATGTTGGAATCAATCTAACAAAGGAAATAAAAGATACATGCAATGAAAATTACACTACTTTGAAAAAGAAGATCAAAGAGAATATCAGAAAATGGAGAAATATCCCTTGCTCATGCATAGGAAGAACCAAAATAGTGAAAATGTCCTTACTCTCAAAATTTCTATGCAGATTCAATGCAGTATGATTAAAATATCATTAGTATACCTTACAGATCTACAGAAAACATTCCTAAAATTCATCTTGAAACGGAAGAAACCTCAAAGAACAAATACAATCATGGGCAACAAAGGAATGGAAAGAGGTATCATAATCTCTCACTTGAGATTATACTACAAAGCCACTGTGATAAAATCAGCATGAACAGAGGGGAAAAAATAAAAGCTTAGAACCAGCAGAATAGTTTGGAAGATGTACACACAGCTACAAATACAACAGCCTGCTTATCTTTGATTAAGAGGCCAAACCTGTTCACTGGAAGAAAAATAGCCTGTATGAATGGTACTGAGTAAAACTGGCTTTCTACATGCCAAAGGCTAAAATTAGACCCATGTCTATCAAGGTGCCCTAAACTAACATCAAAAATGGATCAAATATCTATATATTAAAATAAAACACTAATTCTACTGGAGGAGAAAGTAGGTAGAAATCTTGAAGATGTAGGGGAAGTTTATGAACAAAACCCAAACTTCACAGGAAATACTTCTAAGAATCAACAACTTGAATCTCATCTTATTGAAAAGTTTTCTTTTTTTCTTTCCCCATCTAAAGAAATCATCAACTTAGTAAAGAGAAAACCTATGAACTAGGGAAAAGTTTTAGCCAAATAAATACATGAAAAAAATGTTGGACATCATTGGTCATTTGAGAGATGCAAATTAAAGCAATGCTTAGATTTCATCTCACCCCAGAACAAACGGTTATTATTAAGAAGTCAACCAATAAAAAATTCTGGAAGGGCTGTGGGGGAAAAAGGAAACCTTCTCCACTGTTGGTTAGAGTGTATAATTGTATGACCATTGTGAAATTCAGTGGCGCTTCCTCAAAATCCTGGATTGGATGTTACATTCAATCCGGATATTTCCCTTCTGGGATTTTCCAGAAATGGAAAGATCATACCACACAATTTCTCATAGATAAATCTTGAAATCCACCCAAATACTCATCAACTGAGAAAAGGATGAAAAAGAAGGTGTACTTTTACACAAAGGAATATTACCAAGCTATAAAATGATGATCTCATGGCTTTTATAAGTAAATGGATACAACCAGAGATGCTACTCATAAGTGAAGTAAATCACTTTCCTGCATAAACATCATATTGTCTCCGTAGTGTTAAAACCTGAAAGATTAAATAAATTCTGAAAGATACAGTAATTACTGTAAAATGGAAAGCCACTGCTTAAAGAGAAGTAACAACTGGGACGAAGAAAAGAAAAGGAAGGGAAAGGAAAGGAAAGGAAAGGAAAGGAAAGGAAAGGAAAGGAAAGGAAAGGAAAGGAAAGGAAAGGAAAGGAAAGGAAAGGAAAGGAAAGGAAAATAAAAATATATTTATATACACAGGATAGCTGGGATAATTGCACTGCTGACAGCTGATGCTTAAATTATTTTTCTTCTTTGCAACTTTTTTGTTAATTCTGTATGCATATATCTGGCAATCTGATAAACAACTATGAAAACAACAACATACAATTATAGCAACTATTGTTGAATTCATATTAGATTGGGATTTGTTTGTTTGTTTGTTTATGTGGTACCAGGAACTGAACTCAGGACCCTGAACTTGCCAGGCAAGCACTTATTCTACTGACCTATCTGCCTGACCCCTTCATATTATATTGTTCTGTGGAATTCTCTATTATGTCTAATATTTTTGTGGTTTTTAAAAATAAATTTAAAAAATGGAGACTATGTAGAAGGAAGCACATATGTTCAAAATTACATACCTCTTGAACAGTTGTTCTTGCCAGTTTTCAATAAAATCAATCCAGAAAAAATGGTTTGTGACAGTGTCTAAAGTATAAATAAAATATGGATTTCATTTGTATATATTGGGTAATTTCTGTTCATTGCCTTTAATTGAGCTATTGTTCTCTTCATTACGTATGTATCTTGCATTTTCATTTTTGAAAAGTGAGTTTCTTCTACCACAGTGAATATGAAAAAGAGAAATTATATTTTTAGAAAATTTGAGATATTCATGTGTTGGTTGATATTTTATATTTAACAAAATAAGAACATGTGCATATGTGTAACTCATTTGATTAGTACACAAGTTTTTTATTACAAGCACATCATTTTATCAGATAATCTACATTTTTGACAGTATAAGTTTTATTGCACCAATTGTCATCTATACTCCCAACCTCCAGTACCTCATTCTTAGTGAAAGATCCCTGAAGACTTTAGACCATTTTTTTTCCTGGAAATTTTATTGTTCTTAAGTTACTTATTTATTTATTTTTTTCAGTACTCCATTCAATTCAGAAAACTGCCCCCCATACAAAAGGAAGAAATATTAAGCAGTACAAAAAAATCAAGATACTGGGAAATAGAAAATTTAAAAATAGTCATAGAAGTTCTTTCTTTTTATTATCGTTATTCAACTATCCTTTTATAAAAGCTTTCATAGAAATTGTTAGACATAGTACTGAAAATCCAAATCACTCTTCATGATTCATTTTGATGTCAAAAAGTAGAGCTAAAATTAAATTTTATCTTTTACCTGAGTAAAATAATAAGTGAAAATATTTTCATAGGTATAAGGCAAACACAACTTTATTAGCTAGGGGCTTTGGGCCAGACAAAAGGAGCAAACTTGAACTCACATAAATAAGTTATTTCTTTAAATGTTTTCTGATCTTGGCATCAGATATCGCCATTATCTCACTGAAGCACAACTGAGCCAGACTTAGCCAACTACAAGTCTAGGATTTGAGATCTTTCAGAAATGGTGCTGTTGCAAGGACAAATGAAACTATTCATATAGTCCTAATAGAGTCTAGAATCCTGAAGCAGCACTGAACAAACTAGAGAAGCATCTAGTGGCGTAAGATTTCCTGGCTGATTCTAAAATTTCACTTTGTTCCTGAATCACATGTGCTAATTTTTCTGTATGTTATGAGTAGCAAATATACTTTAAAATTGCTTTTATATGTAAATTCTCAATATATGATTTGTATCTCCTACTCTCAATGTCCCTAGCTGGTAAAATTGTGACAGTGTTCCAATTACAGGCAATTTTCTAGCACTTTCATGCACTTGATATATTTACTTAGATATAAACAATATGAGTATTTAGTATTTGTTTTCATCCTCTAAACATGTTTCCTTAACTCTGAGCCACACAGTATCCTTTGAAAAGTCCCGAGACATTAACACATTTATCTTATTTCAATTATAATCAAAATTTCTATCCTTGAGTGCTTCGATGAATTCTTTTTGCTTAAAATGTGTATATCTGATTTAACTCATTCAAGTCAAGGAATACAAGAAGACATTTGTTCATTTTTCCTCTGTTCTCTTTACACAATTTTTTAAATAATTTTATTGAGAAACAAATAGCAATGAGACAGTTTCAAAACACATTAGTAGGACAGTTTCAATAAATAGTACATTGCATATTATCTTTATAGTAGTTATTCATAGTACATAAAGACATGATATCCTGTCCAAACACTATTAGTACAAATCTTTCTTCTCACTGAATTAAGAGAAAGTAGCTATATATCTATCTTATTTTGTATATACAGATAAAAAATGGTCCTTCATTTGTATCCCCCTTTTTTGTTTAATTTTATCAGAGATGGGTATTCCATTGCCCTTTAAATATTGTAGGTGTGTGAATTCAGCAAAATAAAACAAAATAGTTGAGTAGTCCATAATAGTAATGGCTTATCCTTAGGACAGGCAATGTCAGAAGTTGTTGACTTGAGCCTTTTACAGCTCAGTGTATTAATATGGCTTTACTTTTTAAACCTCATTTTTATACATTTCTGTTGGATGGTTAAGACCAAGATGAAGCAAGAACTATATAACAAGAAATGTAACTTTTGTACCTGACAAGGTCAGTCAAATCCCTTTAGGTTTTAGCCTGAAACCCTGTTTCACAGTTTGTAGATTCTCTGTCAGTGTCAGCCATGTGGATGAGTCACGGCCATTGCTTGACCAATTTACTCTATGTGAAAAGCCTGAGAGAATATTTCCTGTCCATGTGACTCTCCTTAGGTACACTCTACATCATTGATCACTTTCCTCTGTGGCCCCCTAATCTCCTTGATCAGAAAATTTGAGACACAATTGAGTTACAGTATGTTTTAGAAGCTCATGTAACTGAACCATTTACTCAAAGCATAATGATTTTGTTATGAAATCCACTTCACAACTGAGGACACAAGTAACTCCTCTATGGTGGACCAAATATATATATTCTCTAACTAGAAACATCCAAAATACCTTCATCAAGACTTCCTGGAATGCACTGTCTGAGATATAAATAGAATGAGAAAATTAAAGTAATTTTGATTAATATGTTAAAGATCAAGTGGGGAGGGTATAAATCATGAATGAATATATCGAGATTTCAACAAAGACTAGGAAATTATTTTAAAAATTAAAAAGAAAAATTACAAAATTTGTAATATCAAAGATAAAGATTTCTTTTAATGGGATAATTGGGAGACTATACACATTTAAAGATAGAATTATTGGCCTAGAAGTCTGGTAATGGAAATAATCTAACCTGCAACAGAGAATAAAAACTCAGGCGAACATAGAAGAACTGTAGAATACTAGTATGCCATGCATATAATGAACTTCTTAATAGGAAAGAGTATAAGGGAAATGAAATAAATACTTGACAAGATAATACTAATCAGCAATTTTCTAAAATTAGTGATCATAATTAAATCATAGACCAAAGAGACATAGATAACTCTAAAATGAAGTTATAATTTAATCCACTGGCCAGGTAGCTCAGTAGATTAAAGAGCCTGTTTACGCAGATACAGGGGCTGGGGGTTTGATCCTTGTCCTGCTGTGCCAGCCCTGCCCCTGGTGCACACTGAGACCCTGTTGAGACTGGGCGTGGTGGCACAGGCATGTAACTCTAGATTGGACTCTTAGTGATCTGCCTGTTCACAGCCTCCAGAGAGCTGGGATTACAGGCACAAGGCACCACACCCAGGCTCAATTGCCATCTCAGCCTGGTTTGGGGGTGGGGTCAACATGGCAGGCCCCAGGGATCTAACCCTATGCCTGCTTGCAGGTGCTTTAATCTCCTGAGCTATTTGGCCTGCCCAGGTATCTTTTTTAGATCTTAGGATTTTTTTCAGTCATTATTTTATTAGTGAGGTTTTTCAATTTTCTTTTCCTCTGTCCATTCAGAATGCGAATATGTGTTTCCTTATTTCTTAATGGTCTCACAGTTTTTTTATCCTCCTTTTAATATTTTCTCTTTCTTTTTTTACTTTTTTCTTCTTTCTTTCTTTCTTTCTTTCTTTCTTTCTTTCTTTCTTTCTTTCTTTCTTTCTTTCTTTCTTTCTTTCTTTCTTCCGAGTGTCTTATATCCAAATGTAGTCTTCACATTTAGAAATTTTTTTTTCATCTGGTCTGTTGTTAAAGCTCTCAATTCTATTTTTTATTTCAGTGAGTTAATTCCTCTGCTGCTTTTCTTTGAAATGTTTATCTATTTGTTGAATTTTTACTCATATTACGAATTATATTTTCTTTTAATTAATTGGTTCTGTCTCATGTTTTTCTGAGTTTCCTTAGGATCATCGTTTTTAATTCCTTTTCAAACATTTAGAAGATTTCCTTTCCTTTGAGGCAGTTTTTGGACAACTCCTGTGTTCATTTCAAGATAGCATGCTTTCTTGTTATATTCATGATTCTTAGGCCCCTATCATGGTATCTGAACACTGGAATAAAAGTTATCTTTTCCAGTTTCACAAAGTAACTTTTTTTAGGAAACCATCTTCCTTTGGATGTGCTATAACATGAGTGTTGGGTATGTATCTTTGATTTTGGCTCTGAGTGGACACAAAATTATAAACCTTGTGAGCATTTGTTAACTTTATTAATGTTAATGGTATTTTCATGTATTAATAACTTAGACTAAAAGTAGCTGTAGAGGTAGTAGAGAACCTTTCCACTGTATAAGTGACTTCAAAACCCTTAGTGATTGGCACCTTTTACTCATCTTGGCTCTGCCTTCAGTAGCAGCAGGAGCAGCAGCCCTGTGGAGGCAGGTGTGCCTGTGCATAGCAGGAGGGCCTCTGGTAGAAGCAGCGATGAACTGGGAGTCTAGACACAAGGAACAGCTTCTTCACGCCCTCAAGGGTGAGTGTTCATGGTATATGTCTGCGCACAGCTACAGTAGCAACAGCACTGGGGAAAAGGAAGGATGGACAGGCCCTGGGCTCCAGTGGGAAAGTAACAAGGCTCCCCAGGTCTTTAGGTAAGCATCCTGTGCTTTGATGCCTCAATTGTTCTCTGTAATGTAGGACTCTAAATTGGCTTGTATGGTGAGGTTACAGTTACACAATCAGGTCTAGATCAGTTTATGAGCTTGCAACCTTTCTTTTTTATTTTATTTTATTTTTTTTTTATTTTGTTGAAGTAAAAACTATCATGAAACAGTTTTAAGACACCTTAACAGGACAGATTCAATAAATTAATACATTGCAAACTGTTTTCATAATGTTTTGGTATCATACAAGGTGCATACATGATATTATACTTACAGACATTATTATAGCAGATGTCTCTTATCAGTAAATTGAGAGAGTGTAGTTGTTTACATATCTTATTTTTTATACCCGAATTATACCAAAGATTCAATAATTAATATTTTCTACCTTGTCATTTTCCTAGTGGATGTCCATAGTACTAGAAGCCAACATAATATCCTGTCCAACCACCATTAGTGCAAATCTTGCCTCTCATAGAATTATGTAGAAGCATGGAGTATGTATCTCAACCGTACTGTCCATACACACACAACATGATTCTTCCTTTCTATACACCTTCCTTTCTCTACACCTGTCAAAGATTGGCACTCCATCGTCATTTGAGTTAGGTTCCTGAACTCGACGACACAATCCAACACAGTCCAGCATTCCACAATAATAGTGAGTTATCTGAAGAAGCTGTCAACCACAGCCATTTACAGCTCAATTTATTATTATGGCCCCACATTGTATACCTCATTTTTATACTTTTCTGCTGAGTGGTTGAGACCTAGATAGAGAAATACTTATATACCAAAACATGTAGTTTTTGTTTCTTATGAGGTCAGTGAAGTCCCCTCAGGGTTTATCTTGTAATCCTGTACCTTATTCTGTAGATCCTTTGTCTGTGTCATCCATGTGGATGAGACATGCCTAATGCTTGACCAGTTTGCTCACTGTGAGAGCCTGAGAAAAAGTTTTCTCTCCATGTGACTCTCCCCAAGCACACTATAGATCTCTTCCTCTGTGGCTCTATAATCTCCTTGTTCAGAAAATTTGGAACTCAACTGAGTTTCATGATGTTGCAGTGAGCTTGAAACCTTTCACATCGCTGTGTTCAAGTATTTGTGCATCCCAGGGATGGTGTGGCACATAGGCTCATGGCCTTCAGGGACAATAGCTGTTACTCCCTTTTTATGAAGGCACCATGCTAGTGTCCTCATCTCTGAAGTTGGAGGGAAAGACAATATGAGCCCCTTCTATAAAGCGAAGCTGCCGTGCACGGCCAGATTGCTCCATATACTGTGCTCAAGGCTGAAGATCACAGAACTTCCTTGATTATCACATACTTCAAGATGCAGGATTTCATTTGGTTTCATTCTTTGCACTGAAGACCAGGGGTAGATATCTATTCAGACATTTTAAATGTATTCTACCTAAGCCTGAATTTAACATAAACACAAATTATTAGAAATAGTCTAGAATAAAGAAATCAGAATATATAATATATGAGAGCATGTATAATGCTTAGGAATATAAAATATAACTGCATATATAATATATATATATATGTGTGTGTATATATATATTATATTATATATATATTCCATATAGTAGATGATTGATAGATAGATGATAGCTAGACAAAAATTTACAAATATAGTGAATGCATCCAGGAGATACAGCTGAGAAAATTGCAAGTGATTTCACATGGCCATTAAAAGAGAAAACTTTAAGATACTTTATTTTATCAGCTACATTTTTTGAAGGAAAAAATGTATCAACATAAAAGAAAAACCAAAAATTAACTGAAGAAGTAGCTAAAGTTTTATTATTTTCTCTTCTCTTGACTAATGAAGTTTAATTAAGTTTTCTAGTTGTACGACCTTATCTTAGGAAGTATGAAATTGAATTTCACAATGTGGCCCCAAGGGACTGTCCCGAAATCACTACTGTTACACACAGATAGTTCTGATGTCAAGTTTGAGGTTTAGCTAACTTCAGCAAGTTTCTTTGTTTCAAGGCACCCAAGCAATATGTACTGTATATCGCTGAAAGAGAGATTGTGACTAGGTTAACCTTAGTAAAAGGCCACCACAAGCCACTCTGAATCAAATAAAGGGAATGAACATCTGCTATCATTAATACATATATGTTTAACATCCCAAAGTTTTCTTTATATAGCATGACAGGAGGAGCTATAGGTTGAAAAGATGGAACACACATGGGACCACCCAGCATGGCTGAAATAAAACATCAACAAGGCAAATATAGAGTATGATCTTTGAAAATTACTTTTTTGTCATATATCCACTAAGATGCTTTGGGCCAGCCAGATAGCTCAGCAGACTAAATTGCCTGCACAGGCAGAACATAGCAGCCACAGTTTTATCCCCAGCATGCTGTGCCTGCCCCACACCCCAGGGCACAATGAGCCAGGGATTGAGACTAGGCGTGCTGGTGTGTGTCTGTAATACCAACACTTGAGAGGCTGAAAGCAGGAGAGTCTGCAAGTCCAATCTGTATGTGGGACCTGTAGACCCTGTGCTAAATACATAAAATAAAAATAAAAAAAACAGTAAGATGCATTACCACAAAACATAGTAAAACTTATGCTTTCTTCATTCATAGGACTTCAGGAAATTTTTTCTTCAAATATTATATCTTTCTGATTTTTCTTTTCTCACTCCCGCAATTCTGTTACAACTTTCAGATTTTCATATCATATGAGTTATATGAAATCTTTTTCCATTTTATTCTTATGAGTCATGTCCCAGTTCATTAATTCATTCTTCATTTGTCTTTCATTTCCTCATATTTTAGATAATGATGTTATACCTTTCAATTCATTTTTGAAAATATTTTATAGTTCTCTCCAATACTTCTCAGGCATTTCTTTTCGCTCCCAAGACATAAGAAGAATTATTTTACAGTATGTGCCACTATTTTCTAAGGTGCTTGTGTACTTGTTTGTTCAATTTCCACTTTTTTGCTGTTGTTTTTGATGTCTTACCTCTTGCTGTGTGAGAAACCAGTTCTATTTCAAACACTACCTCTGTAAAAATTGTTTCAGAAGTTTCTTGGATTCTAGGACACAACTTTTGTCCAAAGAGGAATATGTGGTTTGTGGAAGATACTTGGATGTCCTAGCAATTTGGGGTTGCTCAGTTCAGCTTCAAAACTAAAGTGATTCATAGTTGAACTGCAAACCCCCCAGTGGCACAACCTTTCTGTTTCTTCACTTCAGAGGTGCAATTTTCCTGGTCCCTACAAAAGATAAAGAGTTCTCAACAGAATTGATTTTGGTGGTACATGGATTCAAAGCCCAATTTTACTAACTTGCTGAAACTATCAAAGCTAAATTGAACCTATCAACTTCCACAGAATAATCAATAACCTAAGAGAACGTGGCCTCAGTGCCAAGCCTTGCCCACTTGGTTTTCTTCTTTTCTTGAATCTTGAGCTAATATTTTTTCATTAACACTCTGATGCCTTTGTAATGAAAAAAAATTTGTTGTTACTGTCTAAATGAGCTTTTCAAGTTGTCTTCAGCAGATAATGTTGTCTACTGAAGATAATGCCAGCTTAGTTTATCTTTTTTACTGACAAATACTAGAAACAATACAAATGTTACAAATAAAACAATACAAACATCACAAAGAGAATTTGTAATATTATTTGCTATATATGAATATTATCAATATTACTGTTATCGCTATTGTTATTCATATATTATTTTATTGAGTTACCCCATACAGTTTCTAGATGTCTTGCCTGTATTGTCTTCCATCAAATCTATCTCTGCATTCTACAAGAAATATTGTAAAATGTAATCCAATCACTTCCATATTTTAAATTCTTGGGTTCACTGCATACTTTTAACAATATATATAAATAATCAAGAAGATAGGAACTTTAGAGTAAAGCAAGACTCACTCTTAAACCATTGCCCAAAAAATAGCTGTATAATTTTGAACAATGTACTCATGTTTTCAGTCCTAAATATATAATCTTTAACAACAAACATAAAAGCCTAACTAATACCTAATATAAAACACCTGTAATGGAAACCTAATATATAAAAACATCTATTATAAAAGTTGTTTGGAGATTCAATGAGAAGCAAATAACTGCTTTGGAGAATATTAATAATGACACATAGCACTTTCGGTGACACTGTGAGAGTTCAGTAGATATTAGAAGTATTCTAAGTTTGGACTACCTCTGAATGCACAAACATAGCATTGTTCCCACACACAGACACACACTTTATAAAATACAATTCTAAACTTTTATCTGAAGATAATGCAGGGGAAAGCAGAAATAAGTGTTTTTCTCATCTTCCAAATTAGTTAGAGAGACAGACACTGTCTTCCTAGCATAAACAAGCTACTTGAAGCTCTGGTGCTGTGATCAAGTTTTTTAATTACATGTGCAGAACTAGGCCATGGAAAATATATCAGCAACTGAAACGTTCATGATTTTTCTTTATGGAGACTATATCATTGTCAAATGAGAGTAAATAAATAATTATATGTTATTCATAGTCAAAACAACATCAGCTTCAATAATATAGAGCAAAAATTGAAGTTCGGATCAAAATAAGTTTTGAGTATTTGTCATGGAAGAAAAATAGTTTATTAAGAAAAAAAAAAATCAGGGCAAACTGACCCCTGGTAGAAACTGTGTTCAATGAAAGCGCATATCGACAGTGTCAGTAAACATGAACTTCTTTAGAAAGGGATTAAACCTGTCACTTGAGAAAGTGATTTCCCAACTAACACTAACGGCTACTTGCCTTCAGAAAAAAAAATGGAGAGGATCAGCTGATTGCCAATTGTATGTTATTAATGATCCTATAAAAGTATAGATCTTCTATGAAATATGATGTTTAGAACAATAGAAGTAAATATTAAAAGCTGTAAAATGTTAAAATAATATAACAGAAAAGGCATAATTTTCTCAAATATCTGCACAATCAGCATTCATCTAAATATGTTCTTAGTTTTCAAAATTTCAGAGCAGCTGTCCCACAGTTCTTTACATCAGTCACCCTTCTTCACCCCTTGAGAACCAAGGGGCATTTAGAATCCAAATAATCTTTAAAATGTTACTAATAAATAAAGGGCACATAAAGATGCAAACATGGTCTTTAAATGAGCATAATTCACCACTTTTAAGGTGAAATAGTTTCTCATTTTTAAACTTGTTAGACAATTTAAACATCTTAAAATGCAGTTTTCCTGAAATTGACAAATTCAGATCTTCTGGATAATATTAGCTGGAAGTACTTGCTACACGCTGAGTGAGATGGATACGCACTTACTTCGGCTGCATTCTACAGTTGAAATGAATCCTTGAACAACCACATCAGCAGCAACAAGAAAGAAGCCAAAAAAAAAAAAAAGTTAACAAGATACATGCCAAAATCTCTGATTCATCTTAGTCTTAAGATGTCAACAACTATATCATGCATGGTTTTCAAATGATCACCAACAATTTGAAATATTAGAAATTTATATACGACTTACTATTGATTCCAAGATGCATTCTAATTTCAAAGTGGCCAACGGAAAATAATTATTACTTTTGAAATAATGAGAAATGCAACACGGTTTGCTGCCTTATACTTCTACAATTTATAACAAAAGGAAGTCTGCATCATTTCTAGAATTTAAATAGAAACTAATTTCACAAATGCAGGCATAGAATCTCAGAGAAACTTGGTCTCAACAATTGTAACCAGTGGAGATGCAAAAGTGAAAAATTTTGTGTGTGTGTATGTGTGTGTGTGTGTGTGTTTAGTTTTCAAGATTTCAGTGCCCCTTGTCATAGTTAATTATCATAGTGAACTTTCCTCTCAACTCTTAAAAGCTGTTTTGATTTTCACCTTACTTAAGATTTTTTCCTCGTCTTGCCTTCTATTTCACACTGCATTTAGAATGTTTTTTGATAAACATCTGAAAAGGCTGAAATATCAATACTCCCAGAAAAAAGAGATAAAATGAAGGGGGAGGGAAGGAAGGAAGGAAGGCAGGAAAGAAGAATGGAAGGAAGGCAGGAAGGAAGGAAGGAAGGAAGGAAGGAAGGAAGGAAGGAAGGAAGGAAGGAAGGAAGGAAAGAAAGAATGAAAGAAAGAAAGAACGAGAGAGAGAAAGAAAGAGAACCAGAAGAGAGGGAGGGAAGGAAGGACAGAGGGAAGGAAGGAAGGAAGAAAAAGAAGGAAAGAAGAAAAAAGGAAGTTCACAAAAAAGAGATGAAAACCTTCAACCCATGCATTTTCCTACAAGAAACAGAAAAAAAAAATGACTTATCTTTTCTAGCTCAGTATGTCCTAGTAATAACACCTGTCAAGATTAATAAGACATCACTCCACTTAGTGCAGCCACCAAACAGTGCTTTAGCAAAAATATATTTGTTGAAAATATTTGTTGAACTGTTACCAAACACATTTGCAACTCCTTTGGTGATATCAGAGAACAAAATATCCTATTAACAGCTGCAAGATCTCTCTTTGACTACAGTAATTCTCTTATTACAGAGCATTTCTCATTACAGAGCACTGAAGGACAATTTGTACACTTTGCTCTTAGAAATAACCTAAAATATAGTCACTTTCAAGTTGGTGGAAATTTTAGAATTAATATGCATAAAAAACCCTGCAGGACCTGTCCAGTTGGTATACTGAGCATTGGGGGACCTTTTTGAATTTGTGTCTCTATGGTCCTCTTTATAAGAATGGGCAGGGAGTTTGATCCCTGGACCTGCCATGCCACCCCGCCCCAGAAGTATACTGAGATGGCAATTGAGACTGGGTGTGGTGGCACATGGCTTTAATCCCAGCTCTTGGGACACTGTAAACAGGTGGATCACTATGAGTCTGATTTAGTAGTGAGACCCTGAACACCCTATAGACCCTTCCATAAAATACAAAACAGACAAACAAAAAAGAATGAAAAGTAAACTGGGTGGTACTGCTGGTGCAGAAGAGAATATCCCAAACTACATTTGAGGTGCTCACTAGACTGATACTGCTTCTAAAATACATCCACAAAAACTTGACACTGGCACAGCAAAGTACCACTCATGCATGTGTAAGCCAGAGTGCAGTGTGCTGTTATAAAGAGGTATACATCCAAATAGGCTCTGAAGAAGGTAACGATGTAGTCTCCATGGAGAAGTCATGCACTCCAGAAGAAAAATGTTCTCATCCATTTTCAAATCTAAATTATTAAATGCAAGGATTTCATTTGAAAACTTCAAGTGCTATTCATTTTTATTTTAAAGTACCTTGTTAGTATCCAAAGATCTGGATTTTTCTTTTAATTTAAAATTAATCAATCATATGAGTCTTTAGGGCAACATAAAGGTAGTTTGAGCATGAATAACAGCATTTCATGTGTACAGACATTAAGTTACTACTAGCTTGTATTAATAATGACAAACTTGCATCATATTGATTTTTTACCTCTACATGGCAGAAACAGCCTCATGGATCATAACTCTATTATGGCTGCCAGGTATCCTCAGGCAGAGCAGAAAAAAACAGTACACTGCGTGGGGGAGATTTTTTAAAGTTCTGTGTATATTAAGTCTAATGAGAAGCTCTTAGTATGCCCAATAATATCTTTCTGGAGGTGGAAATGATGATGCTTAACCCAAGAATTTGCACTGTGATGTATCAATATCAAGTAACGTGATGATTATACTTTTTCAACTTCCCTTCTTATAATTCCAATAAGGTAGGAATATCTACAGTGCAATAGGACTGTTGCTAGATACTCCCATGATTTTACATTGCCTAGAACATGAACCAATGTTTGGAAAGAAAAACAAATTGAACCCATAATTTATTTTTTCTTCAAATTGCTCTTCAGTTTTTCAATAAGTTTATTGGGAATTTTTCATGAGTAAGCCAAAGAAATCCAATTCATTTGCTCTTTTATAATTAAAGAACCCGATGACTAAATTATCTTACTATATTTGAAACAAAAAGGAGGGATATATATATTTTACTTAGTAGTTTACTTTGTCAAGGATGTGTTAAATTCATCAATTTGTATAAACAGGATTTGCTTCAAATAAAGATAATGAATAGTCTATTTAGTAATTGTTTTTATCTTTTGCCCTACTATACAAAGTCATTTTTTATTTATTCTTCATTTTGTTCTCCACTTTTCTCTTTCACTGTTCTCATCACTATTTATGAATTTTCTTTCTCTTTCAAAGAGATGTTCATGGTTGTCATTCTTACTAGATTTTGTATAAGTAACATTTCTGCTTCTTATTATAGAAAATACTCAATTCAATCTCACAGGTTAATTTTTAAATACAATTTTTAAAATTTTTAATTTTAAAGTCTGCAAAATCAAATTATTCTAAGTAAAAAATCTCCTTCTTTTCATTCACCAGAAATAGCAACCACTATTAATATTATTCTTAATATTATGATTTTTCTGTTTATTACATGAATGTGTGCTCATATATATGTTTATGAATGACTTAAAACTTATACTAGAGTTGGCAAAAAATTATATCCATTTTCTTGTTTCAATGCTGAATATAGTTCTACAATAAAAACATTAATATACTTAATGTTGAAAATTAGGAACTTTTCTATTTGTCCTTTCCAAGATGAGACAAATATATTTTAATATTCATGTTAATAATTGTTAAATAGCAGTAAAACATTAGGTTGTTTCAGATCTTTCTCTAGTAAAATGATGCCACAAGTAGTATTGTTTTACCTATGTCGGTACATGTGTGAATGTTTCTCTTCATATTTATATATCATTTGATCTAAAATTACATACAAAATTACCTTACACATAAAATTACTTTATAGAGGCATTTACATGATTACATCATAAAATTATATATTCTATTTATATTCATGTGCACATTTTACAGATACACAAATAGAGATCCCATTGCATATTTATACTATCTTTAAAACTTTCCTTATTCTAAGTATATGCCCAGTCAAATTATTGAATTTGTACACTGATGTTGTGGTGAATTCTACTAGTGCTCTTCACATTTTCTTCAACATCATTATTTTCTGTCTGGAAATCTAGCTGATATAACATAATAATAATTATAAAGTGAAAAAATAAAATTAATAGCTGTCACAGAGATTACGTATTTATTTACTTACTTAAAACTCTGGATATTTTAGTTTCTGAAATTGTTTTCACTTCGGTTCTTATAATAAAAACTTTTGACAGGTATAGACAAAGGAAGGGTTGTAGAAAGAAAAAATCATCCTGTGTGTGTATAGACGGTACAGTTGGGTTAGATAACGCGGTGCTTCTACATAATTCTATGAGAGGCAAGATCAGCACTATTGGTGGTGGGACAGGTTATTATGTCGGCTTTTAGTGCTATGGTCATCCACTAGGTAAATAATTATTGA
>PVKA01014480.1:0-11836 GCA_004027165.1 Ctenomys sociabilis
CAGGACTAGACCAAAAGGGGATAGAAAGGAAGGACCATTTTATACCTGTATATGCAGAATAGTTAGGATAGATATACAGCTACTTTTGCTTAATTTTGTTTTGTTTTGTTTTGTTTTTGTTTTGTTTTTGTCTTTTTGAGACAGGGTCTCGCTATGCAGTTCAGGCTGGCTTTAAGCTCACTTTGTAGCTCAGGCTGGTTTAATGAGAAGAAAATTTGTACTAATAGTGTTTGGACAGGATATCCTGTCTTCATCTTGTACTATGGATAACCACTAAGAAGATAACAATATACAATGTATTATTTATTGAAACTGTCCTATTAATCAGTTTTGAAACTGTCTCATTGCTATTTGTTTCTCATTGAAATAAAATAAAATAAAATAAGCTTAGTTCACAGTGCTCCTTGAGATATGAGAGATGGCACAGCAGATACCGAGATCCGGCAGGCTTGTGTCAGTTCCCATCTGCATAAAAAGGGCAGGAAGACCTCTGCTTGCGTGTAGTGGTTCTTCTCTGCAAAGCATAGTATGAGCGCAAACCAAGCCTTGGCCGCACTGTCCTTTTTGGTTAATGACACAGTAACAACTTCTTGTAACGTCCTTCATTTTGTAATCTATAAAACCAGACCTCTGGTTTTACCATTTCAAAGCTGTAATTCTATACGATCACCTTTATTCTTGGCTCAAACTATACTTGCAGTGTTGCACGAGATTGTGCTTTAGGTTTCCATTTTTGACAACACAGATGGAATCAGATGCTCCCTCCAGAAGTTCTCTCTGGACACATTCTGTGGTGTTCAGGTACAGCACATGGTGCCCATTGTGTCACGTGTTACCCAGCTCCCTGGGTCCAGCCAGGGCATGGGGGGGAGCCCTCTAGAGACATCAAGTCTCCCTGAGTTTTGGGTGAGAATCCAGCTTTCTTTGTGGTGTTTTCTGATCTTAAGATGTGAGAATCTGGAGTTAAGTTTTATCTTTATATAAAAATAGATTTTGCTTGCTTGCTGCATTTTTATTCAGAAGTGCGGTTCTCAGATGAGGGCAAGGTTGATTGCCCGCCTTGTAAGTATGCTTATGATTTTGTGCAGGGCTATTTAATGCAAGCAGCTTGTTAGCAGCAATTGTCCTTGTGGTGTGAGACTGTGGCCAACCCTCTTTATCTAATCCTGATAGCACACAAGGACAAATCTCACTCTGGACGTGACACATTGCTCCTGCTGACTCTAAATGGTACTCAGGACAACTTGAGCATTAGTCAAAAGGTCAAAAGTTTGCTTCAGTAGGTGCAAAGGGTTCAGGGCGACTCCCAGCAGAAGAACCCTTGGGAACTTTTAACTCATCTGGGAGGTGCACATGCTGTCTAGCCACACAGCACAGTGAGCATTCCTTCTGTAATAATGGCTGCTGCCTAGTACCATGGCTGGCTTTATGCAGTGCACTCCAGCGACTCATTCTCCCCTATGCAGAAAACAATTAATATGACTAAGGATGTCCTTAAACTACATTAACTAACAGAAAGAACTTCTGAATTTCCAAAACAATTATATTTACATATTCAATTGAAGAAAAACTCACTTTTAAACTAAATAAAAAGAGCCTGCTGTTCAGTAACACATGGAAGCTTTTAAGTATACAACTCAGAAAAGCAATTGCTTCCCTCCAAAGTGTAAATTACAAATTAAGACCACCTCTTAACTAAAGAATCTTCCAAAGCTGCTGCTTCACCCGTGGTCCTGCTGGCTGCTTTCTTCAAGGCGAACACTTGGGATTGCAGGGTCATCCCGGAGGTCAGGGGATGGCTAGCAGTGGGCAAAGAGCAGTTGGCAGCTAAGAATCAAGATTACTTAAGGGTCACTCTAAAAACAATGTCAGTTCCCAGGACTTAAAGGAGCAAAGACAGATTATATATAGGGAAGGAGGAAGAAGTGGAGGGCAGGTGTGCTGTGCCCTCAGTGAAGTCTTTGTTGCTCAGGTCTTATGTCTCCTTTGTTCTTTTGTGGACTGCACATTGCGACAAATTGCAATCTCCTTGTTCTGGTTCTTACACTTGAGACATAGAAATAGACTCAGGAGAAGCACTAAAAAGTACATCAAACATTCTAGGTTCTATACATCAAAAGTATTCAGTGTTTAATAACATAACCATGTGAGACTGCCTTCTCCTTGTGATGTAGAATGCCAGGCAAAAGCAAGAACACCCGAAAGGCTAAAGGAGAGGAAACATACAGAGGGGCACAAGGAAATGGAAGCAGGGTGATGCCAAGGTGTAGGAGACACTTCTTGGTCCTCGTCTCAGTCTAAGAAACCAATATTTGTAATCCCAAAGTTACGTTATTGGAATCCCATCAAGTTGATTCCAATCTACCACTTTCCATGCAGCCCACAGTGAAAATGAGGACAGTAAATTATATTTTTAATCACCGGGGAATCGAGGGGCTCTAAGTCCTGCCATGACATGGCTTTCCGGAACCAAGACAGCGACCCAGGGCCTCACCCGGTTTTTATTCAGTGAGGGAGTAGCTTGAGGATTGATTGAGAATTGTGGGAAGTAGGTGACTACTGTGAGCTGAGCTAGGTGGGTGGCCTACATTTACCTCTACCATATGCAGAGAGGATATGCAGAGAGAGTAATCTGCATTATATAGTATTTAATGTTTTGGGAAGTCTAGGGCTTCAGTTTTGATGTAGTCTTTCAAGCCCCAGGAAGACATAGCCTCTGTCTCGAGGCTCGATCCAAGCTGGCAGCGCAGAGCATTAGCTCTACCATCCTGTCTCCACCCAGCTCACGTTAATGAGCAGCAGGCTTACCAGTGAAACACGCATGCCACCTTCAAAGACTATCACCAGCACCTCAGCTAGAACAATACACATTGCTTAAGGCCAATTGAAGGATAAACAGAAGTCCTAGCCAGCTCTGTACATAACAATAGGAGGAAATAGGATCAGACTCAATCAAAATGGAGACAGTCGCTTTTCTTTCAAGGAGAGCTGCTCAGGTGGTCCCCCACACCAAGGGATGTCTGTCCTTCTATGGAAATCTATATATTCTGAGATTCTAATATTTATAAACTGATCATTAGTAGACCAATCTGGACAACTAAAACAATCTGAAAACCAGTGATTTAGACTTATGCAGCAGTGTGCAGACTCTGAAGTTGCTATCACACAAGATTATCTTCCGAAAATGGTTGAAACCTTTGCTACCAGGGTCTTCATCAATGTCTTAGTCACTAGGATACAATACTGATGGCCATGGTTTAAAGGAGATTGAGGTTTGTTTTGGTTCACAGTTACAGTCCTGACATACTCTAAGATACCTGCCGTGAGAACCCGCCCTGTGGCATGGAAATTCAAGCCCCCCCCATGACATGCCCCAACCCTCAGAAGCCCACACTTCTGAGGAGCCCAGACTTCTTTGGTTCTGCTTAACAACTTTGCCATGCCTCCCATGGATGGGTGCTGAAGTTATTGGCTGTGGCAGCAGTCAGCAAGCCTTTTCTGTGGAGAGAGAGCTGGTGCCTCCACTTCCTTGAGAAACTCCTCAGCAGGGTGCAGAAACAGTACCGCGTGAATCTTTAACAGGATGGTCACTTACGTGGCCAGCTGTGTTTATGGAATTCCTCACGAAAGTTCTGTATTTGGACATATTGATAAGAATGGGCAAAGTAGGTAAATGTAAATGAGAAGAATATATGTCGTCAGAGCTTTACAATCTTTTTTTGTGACTTAAATTCTTAAGGTCACTTTATAATAAGTTGCATTAAATGTCTAGGTTATTCTGTAGGTCTTAATTACTAAAGTGTCTCCACATAGCACCCACAGAGCTAATATTTTAAACTATATAGTCTGTATTTGCTTTTAAAATATTTTAGTTTGATTGAATAATCAATATTATGCTAGAAAAAGCACCAATGTCCTTGATTTTTAAACAAAATTATAAAAAACAAACTTTAAAATTATCTTTTTATATAAAAGTAATTTTGGACCCAAAAGACACAAACTAGCCTTATATTTGTATGCTGAATTATTAATACATGTTAAAAAGGTATGAGAATATAGCCTAGCAATCTAATGTATCTTAGTAGTTTATTATCTATAATTCTACAAATAAAATTCCTGTATTATACAAGGATGTTCATATTCCATTGCTGTTTTGAACAGCCATACTCTCTAACCATTGCTACTTTGCTTTTTTTCTTTTTATATTTGATTGTTGCAGGGTCTCACTATGCAGCTCAGATTCATAGTGCTCCTCCTGCTTTCAGCCTCCCCAGGGCTGGGATTATAGGCATGCGCCATCACGCCTGGACTCTACGGTCCATGCCCAAGGGTGGTGCCTGTGCAGCAAGTGGTGCTGGAGATTAAACCACAGTCTCTATGCTTGCCTAAACGGGCACTTTAGTTCACTGAGCTACCTCACCCATTGAGCTCTCTCACCAGCCCATGGCTACCATGTTTTTTTTGTTTTATTTTTTTGGTTTTTTTGGTTTAATTTTCATTTTTTTAAAATAATTTTTTGTCTTAAACATAGGTAAGTTGCCTTATATTGATCCATTTCTGAAAAAAATTTTAAATTTTATTTTTATCATTTATTTATTTATTACACATATATTTGGTACAGGGTCTCACTGCATAGCTTAGACTCACAGTGATCCTTTTACCTCAGTGCCCAGTGCTGGGATTACAGAGGCGTACTACTGCACCTTGTTTCAGGGCCTGCACGGCATGCAGTACTTGTACTGGGGTTGGAACCTGGATCCTTGTGCTTACCAGGCAGGCGCTTAGACCACTGAGCTATCTGTCCAGCTCCTGGAAAACCTTTATAAACAACAGCAAAACTAAAATGTGGGGTCTTCAGGAAGCTCACAGAAAGCAGCAAGAACCAAAAGTTTCTCTCTTACTAGGGGATTGTACTTGCGCAGGAGGCACACACGGCTCTGCTTAAATGACAGCGGAAATCAAAACTGAGCCCACATCATGAATTTATGAGCAAAAACTTTGAGTGAAAAGGAAGGAAAAAGTGGGTAATGGACTTGAGTTTGAGGAGAAAAGAGAACTGAAGAAAGCATAACCCTGACAGAAGAGAATTTTAAAGCATTACTGTCAACTAAAAATACATAGGAAACTTTTTAAAAATTAAGTCTGACATTTATTTTATACAAATTATTAGAAACTCTGAAATTCAAGTATATTCTTTGTGGGAATATACCAGAATGACCTGAAAACTGTTCCCCTTTCTTTGATATGAAAATTTGACCTGTCTTTTTGCAGGCATGGATCACCGCCCAGCGCTGCATCCCTTCGCCTGCAAAGTCATGGCGTATCTCCAAGTGTTAATTTTACTGTGAAGATTTTCAGTGCTGTCATCTCCCACACACACGGTAACTGTGTCAGGACCCCTCTCCCTGTTCATACTGAGAATTCAGGTTTCTTCTATTCCAGGGCTGAACATCTCGAGACTCTTGAATGGGGACAATGTCAATATTCCACAAGTAGGAGGCTCTCCTAGGATGACTCTGCCCACTCATGTTGACATTACAGAAGCCAGGTGGGGTGGTGCACACCTGCAATCCCAGCACTTGGGAGGCTGAGGTGGGAGGATCACTGTGAATCTGAGCCTGGCCTGGGGGCTGCAAAAGAAAGCTCAAGGATGGCCTGAGCTGCAGAGAGAGATTCTGTATCAAAAAAATTCATTATAACATTATTTATTTTACACTTTTTATTTTTTATTCTGACTTTTAACTTGCATAACATCTGAACTGGTTTTATCATCAGGAACAACACAACTGCAGTTTGGCTCTGTGCATACAACAAATGAGTGAAGACTGATCGCTGAAAGACAGGACAAAAGGATTGTGATTCATCCCGAATCATGATGTGCACCTGTTTACACTTTGTAGAGCAAAGAATGAGCAGAGAAGCTTGATGGGTTTGCATTTTCTCGCACAATATACTTTGGAAATGGAATTTGCATGTTTTTTTTGTTGGAGAACTCATGTCGTTTTCCTAAACCACAGTAACAAAACCTTGTGTGTATGTTCACTGTGTAAAACAAGAACTGTGTTCCCCTGCAATATCAGCAAGAGCAGTTCTTTATCTTGAGGAGAATGTGATTGTAGGAGATCATGGAAAATCCTTCAACCTGCATAGTTCTTGCCTTGAACAGCAATGTGCCTACTGTCACGTCTCCAGAAACCTCAGTGGGGGTCAGAACTGCATGTCATTTCTCCTCCATGCCATTAGCGCATCACATCACGCACAATAAATCATATCGAATCATTTAAACATCTGAATTGTTTGTAAAAAGAAATGCACTTTTTATGGCATAGTCCCATTTAGCTTCTGTTATGCTGACGTTGTTAGTGATAGGGATTTCCCTCCTCCAAATTGTATAAATTTTGTAGTCTTCCCTACACTGCTGTGAAGAATTTTTATATCTCTGTTCTAATAGCACAGATTAATACACTATTTTTGACACAGTGGAATTAACATTTCAATGTTACAATTTTTATCTGGGATTACAAGGATAGATAATATACGACTTACATACCAACATAAAAATTGATCTTTAAATATGTTTTACAGTGTGGAAGACTATTCTTTAAATTTTCTGTTATCCATTTTTGCAACTCATATTAAATTGTTATAGAGATTGTAATCTTTTGTTATTTGTCAATGAAAACACATTTTTCTCCACTACTAGGAGCTCTGTTATGTCACTGATATTAAAGAACATTCATTGTGCACCCAGTGACTTAGGCTGTGGCCGGAAACAGCAAAAAAACATCCATAGTGAAAGGCCAGTGTAGGAGCTTGCTCAATGTCCTTTTTCACAGGCAGAGATTCCAAAACACAGAGTGCAACATCTTTATCTCAGTTTTTAAGAGAAATTAGCAAAATGTCTTACTTGAACTTCTTTATTTGTATTTATTTTAATACATCTGATGTTGAACACAATCTGTCGGTTCCTACTAAACAAATATAACAGTTTCAATTGCTAAGCTCAAGGTCAAAATCAACATTCTACAAGAAAGACATATTTTAGAGAATTTGTCTTGACTGTCAGTTTTGCTCTTATCAATGAATTTGTTGATGTTTAGCATTCTAAATTTTAATTTGAAAGACTGGGAGTGGTGGTGCATGCCTGTAATCCCAATATCGAGGAGACTAAAACAGGAGAATCACTATGAGTCCAAACTGCATAGTGAGACCCTGGAGCAAATACATAAAATAAAAAATAAATAATTTCATATTTAAAATATTGACTTCATTGAAAGAAAGTTATATGGGCATTGATACATCACAGAAATTCCTGGTTATGTACATGTTATAACAATGTAATTTGATACGTTATGACTAAGTTCTAGGAATAATATCTAGTGTACTATCTATAAGCTGCAATCAGTCACATTATGCCAATTACAATATACTTTATGCTTTTTAGTATCACATTTTGGCTAATCTTTCTCATTAAAATACACATGGCTATATATAATATGCAACAAATCTTCAACTATTCAACCACTTTTACGTGACTTTTAGTATTGTGTTCAGTCTGACATCACCCACCACAATGTTAAAGTATTTTGAATAGTGAGTATTGTAAAACAAACACTGAATATTCCCTTTGCCTGGTCACACCCTATTTTCTGACTTGGCCTTTCAAATATCAAATGGACCCTTCAGATCGCACACTTCGTGTTCTCTCTCAGATTGGTAAGAGTCTCAATGGCTTGCCCAAGCCCCTGTTACTAAGGACTACTAACTATCATTTCCATGTTTTTTGTTAGAGTTTTAATGTTAAATGTATGCATACTTTTTATTTTTATCTATTTCTTCTAAATATCACCAATCTCTCAGACAAATCATTCCTTTGAAGTTCTCCACAAGAACATTGCATATGTATATTATTTTTCTGCTATGTATAGTGCTTGCATTCACCATGGAAAGTTTATATTTGTACATAATATATTTTAATTCATTTATATTTCCCCTCCCCATCCTTCAACCCCCTTCCTCTTCCATCTATAGAAGCTTTGTTTCCATTCTTTATTTCCACTCTCTGCTTTTTACTCCCCTCAGCCTTCCTTCACCCCCCATCCACTGTTCCCCTTTCTACTTCAGCATGTTCTTCTTGATTTTCAATATCTAGGCTCCTTTTGGCTCCTTGCTTACTTTTAGGGTTTCTCACACAAAAGAAACAATGTGATATCTGTACTTATGTATCCAATTTATTTCAGTTAAAATTATTGCCTTGAGGTGCATCTATTCATTTATAAATGACTCAAATTTATCCTTCTTTACAGCAGGTTAGTACTCCATTGTACATAAATACCCCATTTTCACTATTTGTTCATCTATTAGAGGGCATATGAGCTGTTCCCAAAATGTGGCTATTATGAATTGTGATGCTGTAAATCACTGTTGCATGATGCTTTCAGCTCTTCTGGGAAGATCTCCAGAAAGGAAATGGTTGGATCAAATAGAACCTCTAATTTTCGGTTTTGCAAGTAGTCTTCCCACTTATTTCTACAGTGGTTGTACTAGTCTACTCTCCCAACAGTGGAAAAGAGTTCTCTTGATATTTTTAGTGTTTCCAGTGATGGGATTCTTGTTCTGATTTCCTTATTTTATCAAAAAAACAAAAATAAACAAAGAAATAGAAAAAAAAATGAAAATGAAAATAAGGCTAGAAATCCTCAGTAATGTATTTAGTGTCACCTATTACATAAATCAGATGATGAAGACCTGAAATCTTTTGTGGAATTAAAATATATGAAGAAGTTAGAGATTTCTATGACGTGCCAATTTGTAAACATACTGAACTATTAAGTCAATGTCACCCACACTTGACTTTGACATGGCATCTATGTAGAAATAGGGGATGCTTACTGACTGCTAATTCTGAGCTATCACAGAGCTCTAAAATGTTAATTGAAAGAATATGTTTGTTTTAACACTACAGTGATTTAAAATAAAATTATTTTTAAAACGTGGAACCTCTTAAATACATCCAGGTCAATTAAAATTATAGCTCAGCGGACTAAGCGCTTGCTTAGGTAAGCACAGGGACCAGTGTTCGATTCTTGGTTCCCCAAGCCGCGCCGGCCCCCCCCTTCGGGTGGGCTGAGCCAGCGATGCGATCCGGGCGTGGTGGCGCGCGCCTGTAATCCCAGCACATGGGAGGCAAAAAGCAGGAAGATCACTATGAATGTAGGCTGCATGCATAGTGAGACCCTGCACCAAAAAAAATAGAAAAAAGCAAGAAGCTCCAAGTCAAATATAAATAATAGCTTATTTTAAATTTACTGTTCAGTAACCCTTTATGATTTATTGAAATTGCATATCACTTATAGCAAAATCAGCTTTGTCAATCACTGAATTAACATTTGAAATACTTTAAGAGTGTTAAAAATATACATATTTATTTCTTCATTATTATTACATCTAAGTTTCTTATCTTCTTTTATTCTGTATCCCTCTAAGGATGATAATCATAAAAATAAAACATTCCTTTATTTCTAAAACAAACACAAACAACTCAATTTGTGCAACTATTTTAGCAGGACAGCACTTTCAGAAAGAAATTATTTAGACACATGGCTGCTGACTTATTGCTTAATTACTTTATATCTTTCACTCAAATTGAAAGTACTGCTTTTTATTCTTAGAACTGAGGGCAGAGGAAGGGTGCTGAATTGTTGACAAACATGCTTATTCATTTGTATATGTAGGCATTCTATCCACAATATCTGTGATAATACCTTTCCTGATCCATTTATCAATCACAGCTACATTCTCAATTCTTTTAAGTTACCTCTTTAGGAAAGCCTATATTGAAATTGTGATTGTTTTTCCATTGTAACATTCAATCTCTTAAGATTCTGTGCTCTTAAAAATATTATTTTGGAGGGCTGGGGAGATAGCTCAGTAGAATAAGCTGTTGCCTGGCAAGCACAAGGGCCTGAGTTAAATCCCCAGTTTCACACACACACACACACACACACACACGCACACATGCACACAATTTTTTCCTAAATTACATTTTGTAATATCTTGCTTTAGTGATAATTACTTACAGAAATTTTTAAAAATATGGACATTGAACCCAATGATTTGAGTACTAGAAGCAATGACAGGCTTTTTTTTTTCTGAAATACTAGCTATATTACTTTGTATGAGTTCATTGTTTTTGAGACCTTTCCTTAATAGGTAATTCAGGCTGGGCTTTAACTCAATAAATAGCTGAAGATGCCCTTAAACTTGCATTGATTCTCCTGCCTCTGGCTCCTGAGTTCTGGGATTACAAACATGTATCACTATACCTAGTTTAAAATTACAATTTTGTTTCTTAAAAATGAATAGATTAAATTGCATACTTGGAGATCATGAAATTGTGTATTTTTCATGCCCCACATCCACATCCAAATTTAACATTTTTAAATCATTTACCATTTTTAGCATCTTTCCTCAAGAGGTCAAATTCTTTCTCTTGCAAATTTTAAAATGTATGATGCATGGATAATGCTGCTGGAAGCAAATCTGAATGAGAACATTCACAAATCAAGCTTGCCTTTCTGTTTCTTTAGCTAATGTTGATTATTTGTTCCAAATATGCTTTCTGACCTTCTTCATGAGAGTCAAAGATTGTTTTCAGAGGAGGTAATTCAGTATAATTTGTATGCACAATAGCTTAGAGTTAGATAGGCGACAACATTTTTTAATCAGGAAGTAGTAAAAACACAAATATTCAATTTTTTCTATTCATGTAAGCATCATAAAAGAATCTGACTTTATTGTTCAGCAGTTTTCCAGTGATTCAGTGACCTCTTGCCCTGTAAATTATTTTCCCCATTTATGAAAATATTTTTTGTTGTTTCATGAGACGTTGAATGTCAATTTGTTGTTAAGGATTCTGGAAATTTATTTAGAGACTCTCTGAGGGAAGAAGTAGAATGGTCAAAGTGGAAAAAGATCATGTGAAGTCATAGACCGATTTGCTTAGATGCCATTGTGAAATGCTTCTGTTGCTTGCAGATCGTAGCAACAGAAACACAATGAGGTTGTGCTCTGAGAAGTCTGGTGTGCGTCTGGAAAGCCCACAAGTGGCAGGCAGGAGATTGGAGGTTCCAAGGCTGGTGTTTATTTTCCAGGTACTGAGTTTGAGACATTCCACTAAGTAAGTGCATGTGAAAGTCTCCCATCACCTTCGGTATGGCACACGGAAAGTGTAAATGCCCTGCTGCAGTCCCAAGAAGCTGAGTAGCTACAGTAGCCCCCATTTCTGTATACCACCCACAGAATTAAGGCACGGATGCTATACTGAAGCATGGACCTCTTCTCCCCAGGTCACCTCACACCTATCACGCTGGGGTTCAGGGAGCCCCGCAATACCTGGCAGCAACTCAGTGACTAAATTTGTTATCGGAGTTAAATCCTTCATTAAAATACAAGGATGAGGAGATCCAATGAATTGTCTGTGGCTTTGTTTTATCCACTTATTAAATATTGTCCAGTTGTGATTTAAGTGGACCCTGTCCCTCCCTCTGCATCCACTGAAATGCTCAAAGCCGATGTTGGTTACCATTGTTTTCCAAGCACTTTCTATCGATGAATACCAAATGAAGATCCAATTTCTTGTTTGCTGTCTAAGCACCTTTAAATATTTTTATAGAAGTACTCTTGCATCTTCTAATTACAATGGCACTTTGTCACTACTTCTGATTGCTTGCCAGAGACCTCAGGATGTGCTTAATAAATCTAAGTCACTTTGTCTGCCATTTTGAGGTGGAGGCAATGAAAGAATTTGATGAAAATACTGTCAGTGGGGCCCAGG
>PVKA01014480.1:11936-52353 GCA_004027165.1 Ctenomys sociabilis
GAGAGAGAGAGAGAGAGAGAGAGAGAGAGAGAGAGAGAGAGAGAGAGAGAGAGAGAGAGAGAGAGAGAGAGAGAGAGAGAGAGAGAGAGAGAGAGAGAGAGAGAGAGAGAGAGAGAGAGAGAGAGAGAGAGAGGCAGAGACAGAGAGACAAAGACAGACAGACAGAGAGAGGAAAAGAAAATCCTATCCCTGTAAAAGAAGTCAATGGTGTGCTGACTAAGAGATTTGTGATGATGAGTTCTGCACTGTTGGGCGGATCAGTGTGGCTCAGAGCAATGATGGAGAATGTCAGCTTGAATTGTGTGCAAACACTCCTGTAAGTCCTGAAGCAGGGAGTAGTAGAAAACTCTCAGATTTTAGTGTTTCTTATTTTTCTTATGGTTTCCTTAATCACTCTGTCTTTTTATAACCTGCTCAATATCTCTATGATAAATAATAACTAAAATGAAAGAAACATAAAAATTTTAGGCAGAAATATCTACTTAGAAGGAAGTACAGACACAAAATTTTGCACTTAAAGTATTCTAGGTGCAAAACTTGTGAAAATGTACTTGAAATATTTTTAATGAACAAAGCAAATGAATTTGCAATGAAAAAAAGTCATGATCTCTTGCATTATTTAAGGATTTTTGACTATACCCATGATGTCTAAAAAGGGGGGAATTTTTTCTGATTAAAAAATTCTAAAAGAATAGCCAAAATGCTACTCAGAGAACAAGTCTGAAAAAGAAAAGACAAAAAAGAAGCAAACATTTAAGAGCAAAATTACATTTTCAACTAACAGAAAATTAGTAGGAGCCACGGAGCTAGCTCAGCAGTCTAAGCACCTGCCTGAGAAGCACAAGGATCTAGGTTTGACTCCTGGTACTGCAGGCTGTGTTAGCCCTGCACAGTGCTGGGCACTGAAACCAGGCGTGATAGCACACACCTGTTATCTCAGTGCTTGCGAGGCTGAGATAGGAGGATCACTATGAGTCTGAGCTGCATAGCAAGATCCTGTACCAAATAAATAAATACGAATAAACTAGTAGAATTAATGAGATTAAAATAATGGAATAAAGGGTTTTAATATAAAAGAAACCATTTAATATTTCT
Source organism: Ctenomys sociabilis (assembly GCA_004027165.1). NCBI lineage: Eukaryota > Metazoa > Chordata > Mammalia > Rodentia > Ctenomyidae > Ctenomys > Ctenomys sociabilis. The sequence continues at coordinate 13,032 of PVKA01014480.1, forward strand.
TTTAATATTTAAACTTGTGTGTCTGACTTATTTAACTTAACACTATATTGTCAAATTGGACATATTTGTCTGAGAACATTTCAATTTGACTTTTCTTTATGGCAGAATAGCACTCCATTGTGTGTATCTTTTTCTTTGCCATCTTTCTTTGCTCAGCTGTTAATGGACATGTGTTCTGTCCTAAGATCTAGCTATTATATAATGTGCTGCTATAACTATAGGTATGTATATACCCCCATCAAATTGCTTTTTTTATAATCTTAAGATAGTCTAAGATTTATTTAGGTGGTTTTGTAGAAAGATGACAAATCATGTAATGACTAATGACATGTTTTTACTCACTAAGAATACATTAAGGTGACGTAAGCAGTATAGAACTAAAATTTGAGGAAATTTTAATAGAGGATCTAAAATGCAAGAGATAAAGACATGAAATTTAAATTCATTATGTTGCATACAAAAAGATTTTGAAGAGTAACAAGTACCCTGGAGGTGCTTTGGGTTAGAGACCCAGGATCTATTTAAGAGAATATTTGACACAACATGGCATAATCGTTTCTTTTTGCAAGTTAATATCTGGGATGGGAAAGTGTTAGTATGTATGAAGAGCTTTCAGAAGGGATTGAAGATACAAGCTCTGTGTTCATACTTTAAGAATAAATGATAAGAGGTTTCTCTTGGCTCATATTGTATTTTAAGAATCAAAAGAAATATTAGCTATTGGTTGTCCAAGTATGCTGGGGTTTATTGGCTGCCAGTGACTTAGTGAATACAATAAAAATGAAGATAATTGAAATTTTAAATTTTTAGAAATAATAAATGTAGTAAACACTCTGAAGGACTGGTTGCCTGACATGTTATAAACGTGTATGTTATATATTTTAGTAGATAGAACTATCTTACAATTTTGAAGAGAGGGAAAACTCTTCCCATAGAAACTGTAGTTTGTTCATAACCACTCATGACCTAACATCCACAGTCAGAGCTGCCAGCTGACCTTACCCCAACTCCCATGCCCATACTATTCCTCGATCATTTGTGGCAGCACTCAAGGAATAGTTATGTGAAACTGTTAAGAGAATCAGTGTTTTCAAATCTTCTAGGTCCTGCTCTCCAAAGTAATAATAGGGAACGGAGCTATAGTGCTCTTCCCTTGCTGCTATCATGAATTACTACAACTGTAATTTTGTTGCCTTACAGTCCTGGAGGTCCCGTTGCTATGGGTCACACTCGGATGAAAGCAAGGCATTGACCAGCTTATACACGTTATTCCACACATCTAGCATGAATTAATTCATTTTTATGGCACAAAATAAGTTAAGGTTGAAGCAATTTTTATTTCCAAGCAAAGGAAACTCAGAAGAAATAGCCATGTGGGCTATGGATGTCTTGCAGTCTGGATAGCCGGAAGTAGCAGTGAAGTATCTGAAAGCAGGATCAGTCTGGGTCCTAATTTTCTGAATTTAAGAAAGGAGTTACAAAAGTATGGTTTCATAGTTGAGAAGCTAGAATCATAGATAACCAGTTTAGGCGCAACCTGTTGCCAGAAATCTGGAGTGAGGAAAGTGTACTTTGCTCAGCTCCACCGGCCCACTCCATTAACGTCACTGCTCAACAACACATCCTTGTTTCCATTAGTGGATTCCTAGATGCAATCACCAGCAGACTGTTAATTACAGTATGGCTTCTACCCGCTCACCTGAAAACCAGAACTTTTCTTCTTACTGGCATCTTTAGAGATTCTTCATGACAAAACAATTTCGACCTGCTTAACTGAAAGCCTCCCAGTTCAGTTCTTGGAGCAGACTGTGGGTGGACTGCACTGCTGTGATCATTCTGCACAAGGGGCAGTAGGCTTGCCGCCTGCCAGTCGCCTCTCTCATCACTGCTTATGCCGCTGTCTCCCCGCGGTGCCCACTTCATGCAGGCAGTGACCAGCCCCTCCCTCTTGGAGCGACGTAACGCCTGGCTGGATCACACAGAGGTGCTTATGGATCCTTCCCTGTCTTAACATGTACTTTTGAAGAAACACTATGTTTTAATTTTAAAGAAGTAATCTTTCTCAAATGAAAATTAAATGAATATGGGGCTTTAATAATTTAATTACATGTTTAAAAAAGGAAGACTTGGAATGGGGAAAATAAGTGCTTGCCTGGCAAGCTCAGGGTCCTGAGTTCAATAAAAAATAAAAATAAAAAATAAGAATAAAAAAGGAAGATTTGCTACAGTAGCCCATTCACATCACATTTTGAATATTTTGGCATAAAGAAATGCTAATGCAATGACAACTTCAATTCAGGCCATTATTTCTTATAATAAATATAATGCAGATCCATATCCGTAATTCTTTTCTAATGCATTATAAGCTCAAGACATACAACTAAAGAGACAGCGTCCTCCTTCCCCAGAATTATTGAATGCAGGATAATGATGCTAGAATATTTTCTTTAAGTGAATTTACAATGACATCTCATGAAAACCATGTTCTTTTTCTAAATGCTGAAGGCTTCAGAAATAAGCTTAGATAGCTTTATATCATGCTTGTTGTTTAGATTTTCATTTTTTTTTCTCTCTTCATTCAAAGGAAATAGGAATTGATTTCAGCCTCTCAACAATTAGCTCATTTTTCAGTTCCTCAAAAACAAACACTGAAAGAAAAAGAAAGAAAGAAAAGAAATTTAAAAAGGTGCCAGGGAGATGGCTCAGTAGAACAAGCACTTGCCTGGCAAGTGCAAGGGCCTGAGTTCAATGTCTGGTTCCACAAAACAAAACAACCATTGGTTTATGGTAACAGAAGATTTACAGCACTAAGAAATATGATTTCTTTGAGTCTAGACATATAAAAAATTGCAAATGACCTATTATTTATTGCATATGTGGCAATTTTAAATTATTCCTTGAAAGATAAAATTAAAAAATGGTTAAAGATTTTTGAATTATCTGACAAAGTAATTGGGTCTCCATGTCAGATATTCACACATCAAATCTTATTGCTCTTACTGCTGGGGCATCAAGTCTTCTCAAATCTCATATCGAAATTGAATTACCATTCATGTTAGTCTTTCTTCCCTTTGCCAAGATACCTTGTCAGCCATTTGCAGCATAAAGGAAACACTGAACGTGGCTCACAGTTTAGGGAATGTGTTTGGCTTCAAGGCAGAATTGCCTGGGCAGGAGCTCATAGCTAAACAAAGATGTTTAGGTTCCTGCAAACAGGAAGCAGAGTGGCTCCAAGGGAGGAGACAGGGACTAGACAGAGTACTCAGGCCTGAGCTCCAGGACCCGCCCAGAAAAGCACTGCTCAGGCTCCTCCAGTCCAGTAGGTGGCTTTCAGACCCATCAGATTAAAGTAATTGAGCCTAGCTATCACACAATGCTCTGTGGCACTACTGAGTGTTGATGCCATGAAGAGATAATTAGGTCATGAGAGCTCAGCCCTCATAAACAAGTGAATATATTTTTGAAAGAGTATGTTGATTACTCCAAGAGCAAACTTATCATAAAAATTGTGCCCTCTTGGTCTGTTGCATCATAGGTAGGTAGGTAGGTAGGTAGGTAGGTAGTTAGGTGGATAGATAGATAGATAGATAGATAGATAGATAGATAGATAGATAGATAGATAGATAGATAGATAGATGATAGATAGATTAGATAGATAGATAGATAGATAGATAGATAGATAGATAGATAGATAGATAGATAGATAGATAGATAGATAGATAGATAAATGCATAGCTTGAGGCAGTCAAGGAGTCAAAAAATATTATGAAATGTGCAAATCTAAACATATGGTGCCCTTCCAATAACAAGAGCAATGTCAAACAGCTCTAAGAGAAGTGTTCCTCCCAAGCTAACAATGATTCAAACAATACCTTTGAAAAGTGAAATATTCTTTGCAGATGGCATCTCGATGAAATACAAGGTTTGAAGATAAAAGCAGAACATTTCTCCTGGAGTCCACAAAGACACCTATGAAAGTGTATATAAAAAGGATCCACTCATTTCTTGTACTCTAAAATTATAATGACTTTTCTGAATGGAGCAATCCTCAGACTTTTCCAAAGACAGAGTAGTTAAGATTAGAAATGAAGACAGTGACCTCAAACAGAACCCTTCTACAGACCTCGGAGGAGCTGCCCAAGAATCACATCCTCCCCCAAACCTACTCCAGTCAGGATTTCGTACCTTTCTGCTTCATTCAGTGACGCTAATGATGTCTCCTCACACTTGCAGTACTCAGCGGTTTGTCCCCTCAGCAACACTCGGATGCATTCACTGTACTCACTGCCTTCTGCTCACAACCTTCTTTGTCTTCCACCTGTCTCTGCCACCACACTACCCCCTTTGTTTGTCTCTCAACAGTGACACTCATCTGTTACGGGAATCACCCCATCTCATAACTTTACAGAGCAAATGAGTGGTAATGTCATTTGGATTTGTATCCAGCTAATACTGTCTGCTCACACTTACAGAAGTCTTCTAGGTTAGAGGACAGGCCCCCTTTGGGGTCTCTTAGACACCACATACTAATACATGGAAAGCCACGGTATTCAATGTTCTTCAGGACCCTAATCTGGAGTGTGGTACTTGATTTTGTAAATAGTCCCCAATTTAGAAGAAACCGTTTTGCTTAAAATATGCTAGAATCATTATTTGCTCTTTTCTCTTTTGTGCTCCTCATTTAATCAACTTACTTTATAATACTTGAAAAAGTGCCTACTTCTCCCTAACCTGCTACCACTACCTCACTCCACTCTGTTCTCTCATGCTTTGGTTTGTGTAATTTCTCCCTAAATCCTGTTGGTTGATGTTTTATGTTTACAGTAGTCAAACCTCAGTACCCATTTAGAATCCAATCACACTCTTCATGGGCAAAGCTCCAGGCTGCTTCTCGGAGCTCAGAGTCACCACCGTTCACCCCACGTTTTAGGATTCTACCTCAATCATCTTCACTGCCTTCAAACTTTCTCAGCCTCTACCAAGACCTGGTATTATGTTCGTAAAAGGATAAATGCTTTACTCTTTTCCTCCACCAGGTAAGAAATAAAACATTATCTCTTTGAAAAGCACTTAGCAGAAACTTTCTCTATAAAAGTGCTCCTCTTTGTCTCTTGCCTGCTGTTTTGCTTGTGGCCATTATAATGTCTGCATCATGAGCTATATTGTGCACTTACTTAATTACTACTTATAATATGTTCAGCTTCTCTAAAATATGGGCCTAAGAAAGGAGACCATCTTCTTAAATTCTTACTTTTGCAATATTTATACACATGTGTCAATTTATTTCATTTAAATATGTTCTCAAGGTGCATCATTTAGCTAAAAACACCTCATTTGTCCTTTATGGATGAGTAATACATTGTTGTATATTAACTGCACCTTCTTGGTTCATTCATCAGTGGCGGGCACTTGAGCTGCCTCCAAGATTTAGCTTTTATCACTGTGCTGCTATCAATGTGGGTGTGTGGCATTAAGCAGTATCTAGTTTTAGGGTTCTGTAGGAACCCCCACACTGCTTTCCACAGTGGCTGCACCATCCTAGGCCCCCACAAACAGTGGATTCTTTTCTTCTCACCATCCTGCCAATGTCTGTTGCTGATTTCTTGATGACAGCCTTCTTTCTTCAGCGGCATGGAATGTCAGCACTGTTTTAACTTACAGCACTCAAATGATCAGTGATGGCCCCTCTTTTCCTCCTTAATTATGACAGATTTCTTTCCATTCATTCCCTTCTTTTCTCTTTCTTTTCCCTCTTCCACCTGCCCATCTTTCTTGTTCCTTTCCCATTTGAATACATCCTTCCTGTTTCTCAACATCAGTTACATATCTTGATGCTTATTTACCCTGATTTTCATCCCAGAGAAATGTTTTGATATATAAATATGTGTACTCAAATGATTGAATTTAAGACTATGGTCTCACATTGCATCTATTTACCTAGAAATGATCCATTTATCCTTCCTTATGACTGATTAGTACTATGTTGTGCGTATTAAAAAATCTCTTTTATCCATTCATGGGTAGATGGGATTTGGGGACTATTTCCAAGCCTCAGCTATTACAATTCATGCTGCTATAACCATGGGCATGTGTGTATTGCTGAGGTATAATGCTTTTCCTTCTTTTGGGACAATATCACGAAGTAGTTTGGGTAAAATGAAATCTCTAGTTTTAGTTTTTAAGGAATCACTACACTGATTTCCACAGTGGTTGCATCAATCTACACTGCAACCAACAGTGGAGAAGGTTTTTATTTTCCCAGCATACCTGACAATAGTTGTTATTAATTAATTTGTTGATAATCACCTTTCTTTCTGGAGTGAGAAGGAATGAAATTGTGAAGTGAATTTAATTTGCAACTTTCAAATGACTGATTATGTTGAACATTTTTTCACATATTTACTTGCTATTTGCACTTCATCTGAGAAGTATATATCCATTTTGCATATACCCACTTTTTTACCATACCAGGGATTGAACTCAGGACCTTGAGCTTGCTAGGCAAGCACTTATTCTACTGAGCTATCCCCCTGGCCACTCCACTTTTATATTGAGGCTTTGAGCTTACAGGTTCTAATTGTTTTTGAGATATTTATATATTCTAGATATGTATCTACGGAAAAGTATGAAAAAATTTCCCATTTTGTTGGTCTTTTGCTGTGCACAAGGTTGTCAATAAGATGAAATCCCAGTTTTAATTCTTCGAGAGATTTTCTGTGTGGTCAAAATTTTGTTTGTAAAGTCTTTGCTTACACCCATGTCTTCAAAAGTTCTATCTAGTCTACTTATCAGATTTAGCATTCCTATTTCAATATATAGATCTTTGATCATTCTTAAAACTTATTAGTTCATTTGATTTCATGACTGAAAATTACCTCACACTTTATTATTCAGAGTAGTTGGGAAAAATACAACAACAAAAATCTTCCTTTTTCTCCCCTGAATTATTTCACTGGAATCCCTTCTTAGAATAGATACACAGCACAGAAAGCTTTTTGAAATGGTGTATTTCTGCACTCATTTCATATGTAGTGATAAGAATTATACACTGACAGTTAACATTTTAGGAAATTTTGGTAATATCCTATTGATAATGAAATACAGAACATATAACTGACATTGACAGAAATAGAGATGATGAGTGATGAAAATCCCCTAGAATCATTTGGAATATTTTTAACCTTTATATATTTTATAAACAAACACTGTACAGCACTGTCATGATGCCATTGCCATATTATAAGAGCCACCTACATCGATTGCTTTCAAATTTCCCTTGTACAGGGGCTGAGGACATGGCTCAGTAGAATAAGTGCTGGCTTGGCAAGCACAAGGACCTGAGTTCAATCCCCGGTTCTGAAAAAAAAAAAAAAATTCCTTGTTCCTTTTTAAATGGGATTTATTTGTTTGAGATGTGTCCTAGTATTTCAAAGTTCTGTATTGTTACTTTTTCAAAAAAACATTTTAATTTAATTTAATTTAATTTTTATTTTATTTTTTGATACAGAGTCTCACTATGCAGCTCAGACTCATAGTGTTCCTCCTGTCTCAGCCTCCCTAGCTCTGGGATTACAAGCGTGCACTACCATGTCCAGCTAGATGTCTGGGGTTCACATGGCATGTGGTAGCAGGGATTGAATCCCAGTCCTTGCGCTTGTCAGGCAGGGGCTTAGATTATGGATCTGCCTCCCCAGCCGCTCTATTGTTACTTATATGTAGTACATTTTACTCATGGTCTTTAGAATTTATTCATCCTGCCTGATTGAATTCACATACTGATAACATATTCATGTTATCCTTCTCCAAGCCTAGGAAACCACCATTCTGTATTCTGCCTTTATGAATGTGACATTGTAGAAACAGGTAAATTGGGTAAATGAAACCTTAAAATATTTGTCCATCTGTGACGCATTTACTTCTCTGAGCATAATGCTGTTCAGTTCCTCCATTTTGTGGAAAAAAAAAAAAAAGCCCCACTAAAATCTGAATTTCAGAAGAGATCTCTTTTTAGCATGTTTTTCCAAATTTTGCAGAGAATATCATTACAATAAAAACTATTTATGTGACACTCCGAGTAAGTTTGATATACTTCATTTAATGTAGCAGCTCTAAGTTTTTGCCATATTCGACTTTGAAATAAACTTGCTCAGCACATTCATATGCTCAGGTTGTACTTAATGGGTCCTTGTGTAGGTGGACGTTAAGCCTTTAAAGTATCCTTTAATGTATTCCAAAGTGCTATAGAATTTTATATTTTCACCAGCAGAGCATAAAAATTATTGTTTCTCTACATCTGCACCAATACTTGGTAGAGTCTCTTTTTAAAAATATTTTAGTCATGCTAACTGGTATATAGTGATAATTCTACGATTTTATTTGCATTTCTCTAAATTCTAAACCTGTTCTTTTTCTTATATTTTAGTCATGTTAAATACAATATGCACCTAGCTATTCTGCCAGCATTTTATTCTTGGTACTTCATGTTTATATAATGAGTTTTGAGAATTATCTATTGTATAAGCAAATATCTAATTGTAGTTAATATGTCAATATATTCTCCCAGTCCATATTATGTTCCACAGTTTCTTTAGAATCAGTATAACATTTTTAAAAAATCTGATGAATTCCATATTATCAATGTGCTTTGTTATGAATTGCAACTTTAATTTCTTTTCTTTTCTTTTTTTTTTTTTTTTTTTTTTTTTTTTTTTTAGGGAAGGTCTATAGGGTCTCACTACTAGATTGCACTCATAGTGATCCACCTGTTTACAGCCTCCCAAGAGCTGGGATTACAGGTGTGCGCACCACCAGGCTAGTCTCAATTGCTGTCTAAGTGCACCCAGAGGGCAGGGCTGGCATGGTAGGCCCGGAACCCCAGCCCCTGTGCCTGCTTGCAGGCTCTTTAATCCACTGAGCTATTTCGTCAGCCCTTTAATTTATGTATTAGAAAAGTTTGCATAACACTGAGAAGACCAGTATGTTTTTCTATATTATTTTCCACTGGTTTTTTTTTGAGATTTGGGTTTTATGTTATGACTAAGATACATTTTCAATTAAGTTTTACAGGTCAGGCTAAGATGTACCAAAATACTTTTTGCATAAGAAAATCCAGTGGCTTCAGCCCTACTTTCTTAAAAGGACCGTGGTTTCTCCACTGAATAGCATTTGCAAGGGGACTGAGCATTCCCTTGTCCATAATAGTACCGCCTTCCTTCACTGTCCCTCTGAAAGTCACTCGTCCGCAGCTGCGCGCGTTCCTTCCAGAGTCTGTGCCCTCGCTGGCTCTCTCGCAGGCGTTCGTGCTGGCCACGCTGTCTCAGCGCAGGCGGCTTCATTGCACGTTCACGTGATTGCTTATTTGTTGGCAGTGCTGATTGAACCCATGGGCTTGTCGGCACACAGGGAAGAAAGCTCTGTAGCTCTTTGCATATGCAAATCCTCTATGGAAGATAGAAGGTAGGAAACTATTAAATCAGGTCATGTAGTACTTTTACTTCGTTCATGTCTATCCACTGTTCACTATTGCTGCTAGCGCTCTTTTTCCTTATTTAACTCCTCATATTTTATACAAATTTTCTCAGTTTCTTCAAATTAGCTCAAATAATCCTTGAAGTATAATTTTAATATTAATTGCTTGCACTCCAGATGTACACTTGAAAATAATGGACATCTGAAAATTGTACTGTGGTTACCATAAATAGTGTATGCATCTTCATTTTTAGCGCTCAATTTAATGTACCCTGTGGTTTAAGTCAATTGCAAAGAACATAAACTCTTTCTTTCACTTTTTAAAATTGTTTGTAATTTTACTTTTGATTTTTTGAAACAGGGTTTCGCTGTGCAGGTCAGGCTGGTCTTATGTTCACTTTTCTAGCCCCCAGGCTGGTCTCGAACTCACAGCATTCCTCCTGTCTCAGCTTTTCAAGTACTGTGATTACAGGTGTGCATCATCATGCCCAGTTCTCAACTCTTTCACTCTGGATCTTTTTGAATTTATTAAGGGTTGTTATTTGACTGACACTATACATACCTATTCAAATATACATGTGAAGAATAGTTTACCAGTGATATATATTTAAGGCAAAGCCAAAAATAATTGAAAAAGTTAGTGTCATGAGCAATGAGCTATTATTTATTTCATGACTAAGTTGTTTTTATGTATTTTTTGTTTCTCATAATCTTCAGTTTGAAGAATTTATTACACAAATCTTCATTTTTGAAGCTGAAAGTAAGAGACTTAGGGCCACTATACTTTTTAATAATTATTATTAAATCATAGGAATAAAATATGGGCATATATTTTTCATCTTCTAGAAATGTTCCTATTATGTTGGAGTTAGAAAAATTTTACAAAATCTATAAATTTATGATAAGGTAAATAAAAAGACATAGGATGCTGTTCATCATTGTGAATGATCAGTGGGATCTTTATCAAATTAATAAGACAAGATATGCCAGCTGTTAGATTTACAGAAATTATTAGGATTGGTAACGTTTGACCTTAATTTGTGTGAAGAAAGAGGAACCTATAAATAGAACTAGAGTGAGAATCAAATTAGCACACCCACTTTAGGGTTAATTAAACCATATCTAGGAACTTGGATCTTATGCCTTATGATACAGAAAGTAAGATATAGAGAAACATTTCCACTTAAGACCAAATATATGAAAAATTTTTGACTCTTTGATCTATAAGAAAAAATGTGAGACATGTAATATTCCTTTGTAGGGAAAACAGATAAGTGATCTATAATTCACTGTTCAATTCAACTACATATTTATTGCACAATTTCAGTCTGATGAGAACTGAACAAAATTCATCAATGTGAATCACCTACTTTATATAGGGTTTAAAATATGTTGCAATAAATTTAGCTTTGCAGTGATTACATAAATATATTCTCTTAAATACTTAGGCATGAAAGTATTACCTATGTTCTTTACGAACATATTATAATGATCAAGTTTTTAAAAGTGTTTTTAAATTATGCTGGTAAAAATAGAGTGTGTTATCCCATTTTTAATATCTGTCTTCCTAAAGATTTTTCTTTAAAATAGTATTGACTACTGACAGACTTTTTAATTTTCCTAAACCTTTTATTTCCCTCATATTATTTAATATTACCTGTTTCGGTTGTGCATATCGATACCTGTGTGTCATATTCATCTATTGATTACATTGTCTTAATACCACCTTTCAGGATGCATTTTTATGCTGCTAAACCAAGCAGCTCTTCAGTATTATGAGCTTTGCAAAAAAAGCAATACTTCCAATATGCATACTTATAACATGATAGTAATATAAATGGACATGCACTTACTAATCCATCTTCACATTTTAAACTTATACCATATAAACTTTTATCTTATATTTTATATACATATATTTTCACATGAGGGAAACAATATGACATTTATGCTTCTGTGTCTGGGTGCCTCACTTACCACTGTAATGTGTGTAATCTTTAAGTCACCACAAAATAGAAACTCTTTTCCTTCTTCCCCAGCTCCCTACTGTTGCATCTCTTTCTTCCTCCTCAGAGGGCACCTGTATCTTTAATCTGATGTATGTTTATTTATTTATTTATTTATTTATTTATTTATATTTTGACAGAACAGGAGATTGAACTCAGGCCCTTGCACCTGCCAGGCAAGCACTTAATCTACTGAGCTATCTCCACGACCTTGGTGTTTAAAATATTGATACAGTCTTTCTGTTTTTATTAAATGCATTTATTCTTCTAAACAGTGAAAATCTTTTAAATATGAGGTGCAATAAATATTATTTTAATAATAAATAATAATATTTATATTTTATTTAGCACATGGCTTTATCAACTCAACATCATGATTTTATAATACACTGTTTTTCTTTCTTTTTCTTGGAGCAACAGAATATGAGTTTTTAGAAGCCACAAGAATTGTCATTATGGTGCCAAGAAGATAGCACTTCCCTGGCAAGCACAAAGGCCTGAGTTCAATCCCCAGTTCCAAGAAAAAGAAAAAATTGTCAGTATATGACTGCCTGTGATGTATTTCTCTCTTCTGGTTTTGAAGGGGAAAAACAGAGAAGTATATAAGAAATAATATTTCTTAAAATCTTCAAATTCTGAGTTGCATGAAATATATAAACATTAGCAGAGAAATAATTATAACCCCAAAAGGTATTTTCTTTCCTGTAGAGACTTCAACTTCAATGTTGTATTCTAGTACAATAAATTCTCTATCTATCTATCTATCTATCTATCTATCTATCTATCTATCTAATTTTTGCATTTTATGCATTTAGTACAGGGTCTCACTGCACAGCTTGGGCTCACAGTGATCCTTCTGTTTTCAGCCTCCCCACCACTGGGATTACAAGCATGTGCCAACACTCTTGGTGTTACTCGCTGGCTCAGCACGTCCCAGGTATGTGTCCTACACAGTATGCTGGACTGAGGATTGAACCCTGGTCCCTGGGCTTGCTTATGCAGGCACTTAGTCTGCCAAGCTATCTTGCTGATCCTATCATTTAATATTTTTGACTGAAAAAAATAAGTTTATTTTCAAATTATTGGGGCATTCTGCTTTACAAATCACTAGAATGACATTATAGTGACCATATTCCTCTCCAGATTCACCTCTGATTGAAATTTTTAAAAAGGATTCTCTGCATTTTAACCATTTTACTTTATGCAATATAAATTTTAACTTAACAGTCAAGTGGTGCTCCAATAGTGCTTTTACTTTCATTGAATGCAGTTAGGAGAGTTTTTTCAGAACTGATTTTTGTTTTGAGTAACACAGCAAGCTATGAAATTAAATCTTGCCTTTTTATTATGAATAAAACATGTTATTCGAAAAACAGCTTCTGCATTTTTTATTTCTATAAATATTATTTTACTTGTAATTTTTCTGTAGTTGATTTTTTGAAGTAACATTTTCCACATCCAAGATATTTCCATTAGAATGCATCAGGCTTTTATTTTTTATATTTGAAATCATATAAATATGATGAAATTTAAAATATCTAATTAAACAATGAATTCATTTTTGGATTATCTCAACAAATACAATGTGCTTAAAATATTCTTTCCATTAAAACATTAATACATAATGTTTTGTTCTACAAACAAAAGTTGATTATCCACCAAATACATGGTGAGACCTGGTTCGTGCTCAAGTAGACATGACGGAGTCTTTGCTTGGATTCCTATGGGCTCCAGGCATCCTCTGGCGGCAGTGCATCCCTCTATAAATCTGTGAAAGTTGACTGAAGGGACTTTTAGACCATAGCTATTCCAAAGGAAAAGCTGAGAAACATTTTAAAAACTCAACATTACCTGAAATAGTTTGAGTGTAAACTTTTCTTCTATTGTTTGCTTTTTATCTGTCAAATGAGCCACAGGCAATCAGTCTGCATTTGCAAGATAATGTTTTATGAGGTGTAATAACTGCTCTTTTCAGCATTATTACCCAGAATATCCTTTACTGTAAAATATTTTACTTTTTGTTTTGTCCTTATCTCTCCTTATTGTTATTTTCAAAAATAAATTATATTACTCATTTAGACTGTAACTTTTAAGATTTAAAATCAAGACTCAGACAATTTTAAGTTAATTTTATGAAAATTATTTAACTCTAAGTTTTTAGAGAATTAGGATACTATTGCCTATTTAAAACACCTAAGAAGCTAAGATTTGATAAGTATATTTAGAGACTTTTGAACATGGGTCACTGACAAAGTTCAGCTGTTGCCACAGAACTTGAAGATTACCAAATGTTATGGTTTTTATATGCTGCCAAGATACCTGTATTTATGCCAACATAATTATATATTATATCAATGTAGGCATAAATTGATATCAGATTGATATAGTATAACAAAATAGGCTTAGGCTTGCCTAGTTGGCTTTCATATAGGAGCTAATACACTATCACCACTTACATATAATTTTATGCTTTCTTACCATCAAACAAAAGAAGCCAAGGTTCATTTATTCACATGAATAAAATTTTAAAAATTACAGAAAATGAAGCAAAAATTTATGGAATACATAAGCAATGAAAATAGAAAAAGACAATGTTATGAGATTGCCAAATTCCATATCAAACTGATTAATGTGTAACAGGCTGCAATATTTGGAGCTATCTATAGCACCAACAAGGAATTAGATGCATATCCACTAGATCCAAATTAAAATGTCTGCTAAAGCCCACTAAACAGAACACCTGGACCAACAGCAGCGAAGAGATCAGTGCAGTGCTTAGCTTAGACAACGCTTGGATAGCTGTCCTCTATCTGATGCTGAAGACATGTGGCTCAACTTTGTGCTTTCTTCCTTCAATTTGTTTGTTTGTTTGTTTTGTTTTGTTTCTTTGTTTTTGTATTTTGGTGAAGGGTCTACAGGGTGTTGAGGGTCTCACTACTAGATCGGACTCGTAGTTATTCTGCTGTTTACAGCCTCCCAGGAGCTGGGATTATAGGCACGCCACCATTCCCAGTCTCAACGGCTGTCTCAGCAGGGCCCTAGGGGCAGGGCCAGCCGACCCAAGTCTTGTTTTGTTAAAAACTTTACACTCAGAATTATTGTTGTGCCCAAGGCAATTGCAAAATATGCTTCACTTTATTCAAATTTTGGTAGCAGTTTTCTTCCATATTTTACAATCTTTTTGTTTTCTTAAAAAAAAAAAGGACTTGCCCAAACAATAAAAAAAAGTAAAATTACGACTTTCTTTTTTCAAAACACAGAACATAAATTAGGACATTTTCCATTTTGAAAACTCCTACGCTGTCTGCTTATTCTATTTATTTCTTTGTCATGTCACAGCAGCAGAAATGATCTCATTGATTACAAGCTCTTTACTCAGAAGCATTTGTTTTGATTAATTTCATGTGGTCTGCTCTGTTTCTAAACCACAGAGCAATAGTGCACCAGTTGACACTGTGAATATCTACTGCCCCTCTTTGCAGCTGAGTATTCCTTAATAGTTCCTGCTCAGACAGACCCCAAGCAAATTGTGTTCCAGCTCTTAGGAAGACAGTCACATCCTGTGTGGCTTCACTCAAAATTGGGAACTCACTTCTGCCCTGAGACAAGGTCTGCCTTTCTTTCTTCTTCTATTGTCATTCTACATCGATAGAAGCAGTCACTGTAGTATTCCTATTTATATCATTTCTCTTGCCCACACTTTTCGAAGCTATGACACATTTTTTCTTCCTTTCATAAAAATAGATGCATGATAATGTGATAGTTAATTAAAAATAATTTCATGTGCTGGATTAACGGGGTGTTGAAAGGAGATTGGAAGTGTTACCTGGCAGTTGATCAAAGTGTTTTATCTTTTAAGACAATACTCATATAAAAATAGCTCATAAATCTTAAAGGCTTATTAGTCTAGCAGTGAGTGAACATTTTAACAAAAGAAAATTGAATTAATGAGACAGAGATTTTTTAATTTTATGGAGACAGTAAAACTGAGCTCTTTTGCTTAAAACAGGTATTATTATCTGCATCATACACATATTTCATTGAGTGATTTTGAAGAGGCCAGAAAGAACTCCCCTCCATTTCCACAATATTTTAAAACTAAAGTGCTTTAGTACAGGGACAAACCATAAGTAGAAAAGCCTGCTGTACATATTTTATGGCATCATGCTTTTAATTTCATGTTGAATGTAATTATCATGGACTATAAATATTAATAAAATAAAAACAAGGTGAAAATAAGACAGTTATGTGTTGAACGTCATCATTTATCAGTGGGTACAAATTTAGTGCTTTGTATTTAATGCCTACTCTATGTCTATCATTTCTGAGTTACTAAATGGACAATGCCTGGTAACCAAATTTCCATCAGCTATTTTCTTAAAATAAATAAGCCTATTTAATTTAAAGCATACTTATTTCCTGACCTAACAGTATCCTCATACAGCTTTGTATATTACACATTTTTTTTGAAAATAGGTATATCTTTTTTCTTTCATATAAAAGTTATAAAACTTTGTATAATGTTAAAAATTTTATGTGACAAGACAAAAAAAAAATAAAATGATATCCATGGCAAACAAAGTATTCAGAAAAAACTTCTTTAAAAGGATCTTTTGGAGGTCACAAATACCCTTAATCTGTGGAACTAGGTTTTTTATGACATTGGCTGGATAAGAAATAATGAATCACGTAATTTTGCATATGAATAGATATTCTAGAATAAATACAATGTATAGGCTTGATACGCTCAGAAATTGAGAAGGTCCATTCCCTAAATGCTTCTGCACTATGTAAATCTATGTCAGCTTGTATAAGAAAGCTGAAGTCACTTGCATAATTGCAAATACTCTGACATACTTCGTACAATATGAATTTAGAACAACTGTGTAGCATTTCTATAAAGGTAATGTAGCAGAGTATCATTTGTAATCTTCCCATGAATGTTATAATATCCTTCTCTTACATGAAGCTATACATAAAGTTATCATGTAGACAAGAATGGGCAACATGTGCTTGTAAATCAATTCCAAAATCCAATATCCCAGAACTGTTTTCATGACAGTGTGAAAATGTATGATGAGAAGTCTTTCATGACAATTTCCTTGAATTTAAGTAATAATACTTGTCATAAGGCATTTGATGAGTTTCAACAGAACTCTTCCTATAATTATGAGCATAATTAATTTCATTGTCAAGATTCATTGCACTATACAAAGGGGAGTAGTACTTAGGTCCAATTTATACATCTTATTTCTAGTATTTATCAGTTGAGGTCCCAACATTGGCAGATAGAACATAAAAGGTTTATCATATCTGGGAAAAACATCAAGAAATATTTCCAGGTCTTGGGGAGGGGGCTCAGTGACATAAGCACTAACCTGGCAACTCCCCAGTTCAATCCCCAGTGGTACCCTGTGCCATGCTGGTTGCAGAACTGGGTGTGGAACTTCATGCCTGCAATCACTGGTCTGAGGAAGCTGAAACAGGAGGACCTCTATGAATCCCAACTGTGTAGTGAGACCCTGTATCAAGAAAAAGAAATATTTCCAGTAAGGCTATGTTAGATTTAATACAAAAAAAAAAAATGAACCAAGCTATTAATTGAAAATTATATGGTTTTTCCACAAAATATAACTATTAACTGAGATTTGTTCAATGTATGCTGGTGTAGAAATGGTTTTAAGGCTGTTTCTGTCTCTCACTGTAGCCTAGGCTAGACCCTCAGTGAAGAAGCTGAATACTGTCTAAGCCTGCCAAGATAAAGAGAAGCCAATCAGAAGAAGAAATCTGTGCTATGGCTTGTGCAGTCTCTGCACAGCAAGGGAACTGGCTTTGGCGTGGCCTCTGGCCTGCAGCCTCTTTATGAATAGATTATGACTTGGGTGGTGGAAATTCTCCAAGGACAATTTCCAAGGAAAAATTCATGTTTATTAATATAACAAAAGGGTCAAGGGTATTTATCTTTTCAGTTGCATAGGTTGCATTCTGATATCAGTCTCCTGTATTAGACTGGTTTAATTTTATTTGCACTTATTTTATTCCTCATAGCCAATCTATTTAATTACACTTCTGAAATATGCTTTCTCTTAATGTTTTCCTTTGCACATTACAATTCTTTCAATTAGAGATTCCTATGGAATCACTATGGAACATAAAAGATTATAGCCCTTATTTGAAACCATGTTCAATTTTAGCAGTGGTAGAAATGTGCAGAAGACTTCTTTTTTGTGTGTTTTTAAGCTGATTGTGTTTGGGGAGCAAAAGAAATATTAGGCAAAGCCAGCAATGAAAATTTTATATGATTTAAGAGTACAACGCCTCCTCTACAGAATTACTATGGTTTGCAGCAAATTCCATATCAACTATGAAATATACAAGTAGGAAGATATATTATTAGGTAATGTTATACCCACACTTTCCAAATAGAACATATATTAATTCAGACATCTGACATTGCTTGACATCAATGCAGCACGACCTTAGCTTCTCAGTTTTTTGCCTGTTTTAAGCAAAATAGAAATTTGTTTCCTGTATTTTCTCAGTTGTTAATATCAGAAAAATGAAAAAGAAAAGATGTACCAAACTGCACATAATTAATTAGGTAACAACAGTAGTGTGGATCAATGTTATCATTTTATAATATTTGAGATAAAATATATTTTTTGCAATCAGCCTAATTGAGAAGTTTCTATATGAATTATTGGATTTTATACTATTTAAGGAAAAGTCAGTCTGAATTTGATATAACAATGAGTATTTATTTATTTATTTATTTATTTTCAGAACTGGGGATTGAACTTAGGCCCTTGCACTTGCCAGGGAAGTGCTTATTCCACTGAGCTATTCCCTGGCCCCAAGAATGAGTATCTTTCAAAATTATTATTTCAATTTCACTAGCTTTATCCAGTAATTTCATTGATCTAAGTAAAAACATTACAGTTCAGCATATATATATGGAATCCCATAAATATCCGTAGGGTGAAAACACATCCCTAAGTTCCAGGTGTTTGAAGAATTTTAGACATATCTTTTCATTTTACATGTGTAAGATAGTCAATTTTCAGTGAAATCAGACGTTACATTTATGAAAGTTTAGGAAAAGGTTAAGTCATTCAGATACAGACCCTCACTTCTTGTAGTAACATCCTTAAGTACAAAGTAGGAACCTTGGTTGAAAATCTTTACTTCGATGCGTAAGGTCAGAGGACAAATCACAGTTGAGGGAAATACAATTTTGGTCCATGCCGCACACCTTTTGCAAAGGATGACCCAATGCTAAGGCCGCATGTGGCAGCCTATGGGGCCTATAGCAGCCAACACTGCTCACCTGCGTGTGGATATGCAAAGCATCTTTTTCACACAGAAGATCTCACATAATTTGTTTCAGATGCTGCAAGTCACCTGGATTTTTAGCGAAAGTGACATGCCTGGTTCGAAGCTCGCTGTCCGCAGGACCAAGACCAGCCGCCACGCACTGTGATGGACGTTTGCTACCGTAATTCATTTAAGCCTTTGTTGACTGCTTAGGAGATCTTGAGAAGAGACTGGCAGTTGATTAATGAACCGGTGACAGGACAGAAATTGTTTTCTGCAGCAGAGCTGTTGCCATTTGGAATATGAGGATGTAAATCTGTCCCTAACATTTGCAATCATCAAAACATATCTGTGAGCTGGTCTTCAAAAAGCCTGCAGGAAGCATTTTTAAATGCTGTGTTCTGAAGCTTATTGGCAGTTTCCAACAATGCTTTATCGAATATTCTAGAAGAGAATATTTTTCTTTAACAATAATTCTAGCACATTCATTGTAAATTGGGCAACTTTTATTATGAAACATCATTAAAATTGTAAGTAAAATTGCACTGAAATGATTAAAATGTATTCTATGTACTATTTAAGTTGATTAATTTGATTTTTATTAGAGTATGTTTATGATACATAAAATTATGTTTATTTCAGAGAATTGTAAACATCCAAATCTCTGATTGTCCTTTAAACCACATACTGTCAGGGTAAATTCCATGCAGACAGATATCTCTAGAATACTGAACTCAAAATGCTCCTAAAACCATAGCCATCAAGTCAAAACTTGCAAATTTGTCTATCAAAAGCAAATTTATATTTTAAAAATTACTTTTTGGGAGAACTTTACAATTCTACAACATGGAATGACAAAGTCAAAGGTGAAATCTAAATGTCCCAGTCATACAAGCAAGAAAATGCTGCATAATCTTATCTTTGGAGAAAAAAGATATCAATTCAATAGAAAGCAAGCATTAAGATAAAACATATTCATAGAAAAAATAATTTGGACATGAGTATAAATGCTCAAGGAAATTAAATCTGATGGACAGAGCTGTGGGGCAGTGAATAGATGTGCCATAATAAATGTAATAAGGTGCAGGTGTAGAATGGGGTTATGTTCATTTAATACTTATTTTATTATTTATGTGTAATGAATAAAAATAAGTGCTTCACAAGAATGAAAAGTACATGAGGGCCAGCCAGATAGCTCAGCGGATTAAATTACCTGCTTAGGCAGAACCATGGACTGGGGCTTGAGCCCCAGCATGTCATGCTGGCCCCGACCCACGGGGGAGGGGAGTAGGGGTGTGGGGGGATGGGGGTGCTGAGATGGAGATTGAGATTGGGCGTGGTGGCACACACCTGTAATCCCAGCACTTGGGAGGATGAAAACAGGAAAATCACTATGACTCGATCTACACGGTGAGACCCTGTGGATCCTGTACTAACTACATACAAAAGGGTGCAGGGAATGAAAAACATGAGCCGGAGAAATAGTTCAGCTGTCTAAAGTACCTGTTTAGGCAAGCTTAAACAGGTGCACGGGCCCCAGTTCAATTCCCCGCACCACATGCCATGCCAGCCCTGCCCTTAGGGTGGCTGAGCTGGCCAAAGAAAATGAAAAATAGAATATCCTTAAAAGTCCACATCACTGAAGTAAAGTTCATTTTTCTACATCTGTCATATGCACGTACATTTCTCTGCTCAGTTGGTCTAGTCATGTAGCTAAGTGCGCATAAATATAATAATTGCATCTTTGCTCATGTGTGAATAATTGACTTTTATCAGCAAGTGAAGCACTTGCTTACAGATTAAAAGCAAAGCTCAGAAAGTTCAAAATAAGCTTCAACAGGCATTATTGTTCCCAATTCAGGTAAATTTCTTTAAGTTTGTTTTTCACATTATAGAATATGGCTAGCTTTATGGACTAGCCTAGCATGACTGTAATATCAAGTGAGACAATGTATTTTAAGAGCACTATATCACCTTAGAAGTATGATAATATGATCACTCTATAGGAAGAGGCCTAAGATATTTGGCTTACTTTGAAGTATCCATAAATCAGTTGCACCTTTTGATTAGTTATCAGTACTAGCAAATTAGCTATAATAAAATAAGAATCTGCATGTGCTTCATGGCTCAGAAAGTGCTGAAGTAGTGTGTGATATGCTAACTAGAATGAAATTTCCTTTTAACTTTGCATAGTTTTATATGCTTATAAAATTTTGCTATTTGCTATTAAACAATGACCAAATTTTTATTCATATGTACATTGATTTTCCAATGGACTACCTCATTTATGTAAATACGTTCTCTTCTAGATTTTGCTTACAATTATATAAAAATAGAAAATCCTGATTGGATAATAAAGTTAATAGGTGTCTGAAAGAAAACATTTTATGCAAGAAAGTGTTAAATATATAGGTGTAATACATTTTCACATTCAAAATATTAAGATATTTTAATTTCTAGGTTATATATTATACTTACATTATATTGTATATTTTATATATCATAGTCCACTCTGTAGGAAAATCTCTTTACTTCTGAAGAAAGATGTGTGACTTTTCCACTCATACACACATGTCCAAGGGTCTACTTATATCCACTGGGTATCCTACACATTTCACTCTGTTCTGACACTAACTGGAGCAACCCTGGGGTCCCACAGACAGAGGCTCAGACCTTCAAGACTTCTCTATCCAACTTCAGATGGCAACCACAAGTCTAGGTTTTCAGCTGCAATTCAGAGGTTGCCTGGTTCCTTTCTTGTGTCCAGTCACTGGGTAGAGTCTCACAAAGGAAGAAACATATTTCTTTACTAATACCTACCTATTATAAGCAGATACTTTGGGAAAAATCAAGTGAAAGATTTGTTCAGGGAAAACTGTCTCAGGGGCTTGGGAAGTTTCCCAGGCTCCTCTAGAGCATCACTTCTCCAGGGCAATGGGGTCCATAGCATGGGATCTTTCTGAATTCAACCATTTTTATCTCAGTGGGAGCTTTGACTTGCAGCCATGGTCAACTAAAGTCCCTGGACACCAGTTGAACTGGCCTAGAGGTGAAGGTAGCTCAGGCCTGGGACTGAATACTCTCACCTTCCACTCACAGGGTTTGCTCCCCCCCACTTGTTAACCAGAAACTATCCAGAAACCCCAAAATATCAGTCATCACATTAACATATCAAAAGATGCAGCATGTTGGAGATTCAAAGGGCTTTAAGAATTGCACATCAGGAAATTGAAGCAGAGTCCAAGTGTGTGTTTCTTGTTATTCCACACTTGCTATTAACCGAGACTAGGTTCACCTAATTAGCACTCGGTCTGACCTTACAAATAGGTTCACCCAGGGTCACAGGAAAATGAAAGTTAATCAGGTCTCAAGGGGCTCAGGAAAGAGGTAAGGAAAATAGGGCAAATCTGTTCCTTAAAAATTGCACGATCACTGTAATTTGAAAGGTTGGATCCTTTGACACAAAATCCTAGATGGCCTCTAACATCACCATTATGCAAACATTTTAAAAATACCTACTTTTAAACTTCAAACCTACCAGTCATTTCTGGTAGTAGAGCTTAAAAGTGTTAGACTTTTTAGAAATTCTCTAATTTTATGATCACCTAAGAAGGGGCACACTCAGTAATGCAGTTCTACATGTTCATGTGTTTCTCATGTTATTCTGAAACAGAAGTTGGTCCAAAAAATATAGAGGTGTTTAAAAGAAAGAAAAATACTTTTATAATAATAATAACTGATAGATTTTATTCTCAAATTGCCTGCTATTGAATACTTTCTAAATTCTTGTCATTTCCCTGCATCATTTCTAATTGGAATTTCCTGATTTTATTAACCAAGAGGGGTTATTAGGAGGAGCTAAGAACTAATTAAGGGAAGTAAAACAGAAGAAGCACAAGGTGAGGAAACCAGAAAGGATTATCGTTTGTTAAAACCTGATCATGGAAAATTCTGGAACATTAACTGTACTTTATAATTTGTTCTGTTTGAAGAAAAGCATCAGTCTTTTTATTTCTGCACTAACCAGTTGGTGGCTGGGCTTATGCTCCTTGCAATTATGAGAATTCCTTGGCATAAACGTGTTTCTCAGAAATCTACATTATCCATGTGTACAGGAAGAGTGAATGTTGATCCCTCTCTCTCATCTTAGACTAAAATAAGTCAAAATAGATTGAAGAACTATGCATTGAAAATGGAAACATTTAATCTACTGGGAGAAAAAATTGGTAATACTTTTTTTCTTTTTTTGTATTTTAGGGAAGGGTCTACTGGGTGTTCAGAGTCTCACTACTAGATTGGACTCATAGTGATCTGTCTATTTACAGCCTCCCAAGACCTGGGATTACAGGTGGGTGCCACCACGCCCAGTCTCAATTGCTGTCTCAGCATGCTCCAGGGCAGGCCAGCATAGCACGTGGGGGATTGAACCCCTGGCCCCTGAGCCTACTTGCAGATGCTTTAATCTCTGAGCTATTTGACTGGCCCAGCTATTTGGCTGGCCCTACTTTTTAAGATATAGGCAAAGATTTCTTGAATTACACAAAAAAAATTGCCAAGAATCAACAAATACGATTATATCAAATTAAAAACTACTGCAAAACAAGGGAAACAAACCAAATAATGAAGAAACAACCTACAGAGTGGGAAAAAAAAAATTTACCAACCACTCCAGACAGAGGACTGATATGTAGTAAATATAATGAAGTAAAACAAATCACATGCCTAAGATAAATGACCCACTCAAATACATGGGAATTGAAATGAAAAGAAACTTCACAGAAAAAGAAATATAAATGGTTAGTAAATAAATGAAAACATGTTCAGCCACTTTGGCCATTAGGAAACACATTTCAAAATGTCATGAGATTCCAGCTTCCTCCAAGAAGAATGGCCATTAATAAGCATTTAAAAGGCAACAATTATTCCTGGAATGCTGTGCTCGACTCACCCTGGAGCTCATTGAGCTGGTCACTGGGACTGAGTGTGCTGGCTCATGCTTGTAATCCCAGTGCTTGGGAGGCTGAAAACAGAAGGGGCGTTATGAGTCCGATCTCTGCAGTGAGAGGGGATATAAGTTAGTAAAAAATTTTGGAATTCAGTGTACAGATTTCACAAAAGCCTAAACCTAGAACTTTCGTTTGACCCCACTGTACTTCTCTTGGCTGTTTCCCACAAGGAGTGAGTGCCGGCACGTTTCAGTGATGCCTGGGTACCCAGGCTCGTGTTCGCACAGCTCATGAGCCTGAAGGCCTCAAAGTGGTATCTGTGCCCATCAACAGATGACTGAAGACGGAAAGGGTGCACCATCTAAGCACATTAGCACACCACTTGTTTATAAAAGATAAAATTGAGTCATTTATGAAAGATGATTGCAGATAAAGATTGTAATTTAAGTAAAGTAAGTTTGTTACAGAAGATTAACTACCACATGGTTTATCAAATATGAGAATCCCAAACTATAAATTATTTAAAGAGCAAAATAGAAAGCCATGTTTAAAAGTAGGAGTGTGGACTCTAAACATGGGGGAAAGATCTGGAAAAACAGAGTGGAGGAGCACGTGTGAGGGACAAGAGAAGTGAAAAGGGTCAGGAGGTGGCATCCACTCGTATCAAACCCAGAATCTGAACGTAATCATTACATAACACAAAAATGTACTAATAAAAATGTTTCAATTTCATATTTTGAAGAATTAACCTCAAAAGTCTTGTGTTAGTGTCACTTATGATCAAGTCCTTTAGAATGATGTTAGGACTATAAAGTCTTTTATTTTATTTTATTTTACAAGGTATAAACAAAAACAAAGGCAAAAATAACAAAAGCAAAGATAGAAACAGAAGGGCCAGCGGTATAGCTCAGCGGACTAAGCGCTTGCTTAGGTAAGCGCAGCGGCCAGGGTTCGATCCCTGCTTCTGCTTGGCGCGCCAGCCCCGCCTTCAGGTGCGCTAAACCGGCGATTGGAGTCCGGGCATGGTGGCGAGTGCCTGTAATCCCAGCCCTAGGGAGGCAGAAAGCAGGAGGATCACTATGAATATGGGCTGCATAGTGAGACCCTGTGTACAAAAAAAAAAAAAAAAAAAAAAAAAAAAAAAAAAAGATAGAAACAGAGCAGCATAAATCAATATATATGGTACAGAATTTCAAAACAAGAATAAAAATTAATAATGGTTGTTATATTACCTATTTTTAATCATCAAATCTGTTCCTTGGATTAACAGATAGAGTTATGTAAGATTGGTCAAACAATCAAGCATCAACGCCTGCTTTTGATAAACTTTAATTTTTTTTTCTTGCCCTTTTTCTTTTAACTTTTTTTTAAAAAAGAGTATACTAACGGGCCAACCAGATAGCTCAGTGGATTAAAGTGCCTGCTTAGGCAGATGCAGGGGCCAATGATTAGATTTCTGACATGGAGTGCCAGGCACTTTGAGACACTAATTGAAACTAGGCGTGGTGGTGTGCACCTGTAATCCCACCACTTGGGAGGCCTAAAAACAGAAAGGATCTGTGTAATAAGTTTTCCTGTACTAAATACACACAAAAAAAATGAAGTAAAAAATGCATAAATAAATAAAGCATAATATAAGCTCCTGAAGAACACATAGGAACCACAAAATGATCATACTTCCAAGTAGCACAGTCATGGCTGATGCTTAGGGCAGGAATATAAAGCCCCACTCTTGCACAGGAGCTATACTTAACGCTCCAGGAAGCCCAGAGGACCACTGCTGACAACTCTAACTTTGTAAAAAGTCTTGAGCCAGCATCTTACTTATTTTCCACCCTGTGATGCCTTCTGCTATGGTGTGAAAAAACAAAAAGACTCTCACCAGGTGCCACACCATCCCAGCACCACACTCACGGATCATGGGTTTCTTAGCCTCTAGCACAATGAACCTAATACATTTCTCATTTTCACAAATTTTCTGTTTTAGTTGCTTGTTATAGAAATGTAAAGTAGACTAAGACAATGAGAAAATGTGCAACTCCGGCTCATTCCAGTTCTTCAATACATATGGGGAAAAGCATTTGTTAAAAACAGGAAAGAATTATACATGCACAATGGTAAACTGCAAAGAATGCAGAAATTCAAAGAAACATGGGCAGAACAAATAAATGACTCCACAGTTTCTAGGAGAAATAGTAGCAATGTTGAGTGCACAGATTTAACAGTTTTTTTGAAGCTATCATCTGCATCAAAGCTGCTACAGTAGGCTTCGGTGATTGTATGAATCAGCTTTCCTGTTAGTGGGGCAAAATGTTTGGGATACACAACCTGAAGGAAGCAATTTCTTTGCCTCGTTATTCCCTGGTGTGAGCCCATAGTTGGGCGATATGAGGCAGGGCCACCACAAGTGTGCAGGAGTGTGTGTTGTGCTCAGCGGACTCACTTCACGGGAATCCACCACTGGACCACAGGGAAGGAACCACAGCTGAAGAGTGACTTGCCAGGGCATACTCCAATCCAAGCAGCAGGGGCCCTCGCGGTGGCCTTTCCACTAACAACGCATGCAGCCAAGAAGTTTGGCCCAAGATCCTTCACTACTCTAGTAGTCTCTCAAATGTGAAGTGGAAAACTAACACTAGCTGGCACAGAGGCAAAAGCAGAAAGAAAAACCATTGGTTACACTGAACAAAACAATAAAATAGTATTGTTTTGTAATAAAATAGAGTCAAAACCAACACTTGAATAGAAGTTATTTATTGGGGCAGTAATTTTGGAATCATCCAAAGCATGTTGATAAGAGCAAACAACCTATCTCAAAGATGTGCTGTTACTCTGAAATTGCTAGAGGTTGTTGATGAATCCCATAGTTCTTATTGAAGTTGTATAAAGTTCAGTTTTATTTCTTAAAGGTGAAAGGTGAAGGAAGAATTTTTCCTGAGATGTCCATATCCCACTAATCAAAACTTGGCCTTGTACTTCAAACACTAAAATGAGAATCTTTCTGCCCAGAGGTATCTATGGCATCCCCCCTGTGGCAAGCCTGTGTTGCCTGCAATATGATGCCAATGGAGCAGAAAAGTAATAAAGCAAGAGACTGATGTGAGATATTACCAAAGCTCATTCAGAGCTCACCCACATCAATCTGGCTAGAGACAGATGAGGACAGTCAGACAGAAAGTGGTAGGTACGAATTACTAGGAACAGGTGACCATAGGCACCACACTGTGTCTTTGCTTCCACCCTCACCAGGGAATTGACAGTGGGCTGAGGTCTCTGCAGTCTTGCAAAGAGGCTAAGCCCTGGTCATCAGGGCAAGCGCTGCTCACTAGGTCTTACTTAATATGCATTAAACAGAACTCTCACCATCCTTCTAAGTATCTCGTCCTTAGCCATCCCTTAGCTGCTCTGAACTGCTGCAAGACTCACTTCCTCATATATATGAGCTCTCTTCTGCTTTGCCCTTGTCACCCCGAGGTTGCTGTAATGTTGGTTTAAATTTATCACAAGTTCCAAATCCTAGAGACAGTGAAGAGAACATCACACTTCGCAGCCTACCTTCCTGCCTTTGTTTAATCGCACCTCTCATTTCTTATTGTAATTAGAGTCAATTGCCCCTGACAGGACAGTAATTTCTTTCTTTGTTTCCTGGCCTATTGGAGTGAAAAGAGCAAGGTGGACGAGTGATAGTGTTAATTTCTATGGGACAAATTGCTTCCCTGCCCCAGCAAAAGCATCCTACCAACCTTGGGACACAAGACTGACTGGTAAAGTCTCATGTGTTAGCCAAAAGTAGCTGTGTGCTAAAGTACGCCTATATCTGGAGCAGAAGTCAGAGCTGTAATTGTCATTTCCAGAGGAACTGAAGCACTCAACTTGCCATTAAAGGGCACACTGGTCTCCGTAAGCACAGATGCTATAAGAGCTCAGAGCTGGTGTTTTGGAAAACAAATCAGACACCCAAGGTGGCTTGGGGTAAGATAACCTTGGAGGCAGAAAGGCAGAGTCCTGCTATGGGGACCTTTCATACTTGCCAGGGAAGCACTGTGGTACTAAGGAAAGAGCTTTGTTGACATTTTTAGGGCACATCCTCTCTCCCTCACTAGGTGTCACCTGTACAGGCACTAACTTGGGGTGTGAAAATACAAGCCGTTTGCTCCCACCCTCCAAGTATGCATGTCTGATCCTTTCTAGAATTTCATTACACTGATTTTTTTCCCTAATATAATTCTTTGCATGCCTGATCCCTCTGCCAACACATTAACCTTGGTCTGGGCATCTGCACATGCTAATCCATACTTTGGGTGCTCTTTTTCCTCCATGTAAAATGTTGGATTATGATGTTCAAAGCTCTACTAAAGGAGAAAATTTCCACTGTATTTTAGGGCAAGTCAGAAAAGCTGCTATGATGTCTCTTGGCATGTCATGTCTTCTTATTTAGGAATCAGTCACAGCCTCCTGTCCATCCGTTAGTCAGAGACAACACTCTGTAGCTCTGCATAGAATCTGAAAAGGGGCATTAGAAGAAACCACACCCAGTGATCAAGCATAATCTTGTCAGGGATCAAACTCAGGTCCTTGTGCTTGCCAGGGAAGCACTTATTCCACTGAGCCATCTCCCTGGCCCCAACCATCTCCCTGGCCCTTGTATACAGTGTTTTGATTGAAAAATGTACTTTCTCTTTTGCCCACCTGGTCTTATAATTCAGTGAATCTAAATGTACAAACCTTATTACATTGTCACTTTGCATCCCATGGTATGTACTCAGTGCTTAATTGTCTAATTGCATGATGTTAGACAACTTTATCAGTTTTAAAATTTAATTATCTTTGTTAATTCATTTTATTTGTCATTTTCATTAGTACATGTAAGTAGTATGTAAAGTATGCTACTTGTAGTGAATTGGTGCTTGCTCATAGCACATCACTTTTTGTATCCTCTTCCTTCTCTCCCTCCGTCCATTTCTCCCTCCTCTTGGTCTTCATGAGGTTCCTTTTCTCTGAGGTACAATGCCCAGCACCCACAGCTTATAGTGAGAGGGATCTCCTGTGTCTCGCTGTCTGTGGAGGTTTCAGTCCAGTCTGCTGGCCCCATGCAGGGCAGGATGGCAGAAAGTATCTCAGAGCAGCAGTCCGGTGTGTCACAGTGGCAAGAGACAGAGAAGGATTGAGGGCAGAGGAGGGCGAGGCTCCTTCCGGGCCACTGCCACAGTGGCCAACCTCTTCCCATGAGGAGCCTCTCTCATCACACCTACTATGAACTCCTCTGTACCCTAGTCCACAGACTCCCGTCACAACCCACGGCCCAGTCCTTCCCCCAAACCCTACCTGTGAGCACATCAAGCTGCAGGGGGCCTCTAGATATAAAAACTAGCACCCATTTTGGTACAAGTTTGCAATATATAATGTTTGTTTTCTTTGTCTGGAGTGGGTTTGTATACACAACACACCTAAGACCCCTTTTCCATCCTAGATCGCTTTCTCCTTCCCTCCCCCTACATCTGCTGAAATGTTTACTCCTGTAAAGCAGATATATCTACCTTCTGTTACTTATCTATTATTTTGCTTTTCATGTATCTGTTGTGTTTCTTATAGAAGAGAAACCATGCAACATTTAACATTGTGTGTCAGATTTATTTCATTTAGCATTGTGTTAAGGTGCATCCACTTTCCTATAATGGAATGCAGTCTATGCTAATCTTCAACTTCTTCATTTTATCTGTACGTGTTTATGTACAGCTATATAAACTCACCCCCTCACTCCCTCCCATGTAGTTAAGACTAAACCCACTAGGAGAAAAACAGGGTCATAAAATAGGAACTAATAGTTAGAACAACTTGGAAGTGAGGTAAACATTAACACCTAATGCCCCATGACAGTTGGATGGTTAACAGCATCTGGAAGTGGAAACCTTGTGGCAATTGTGTGTCATTCTGGTAAAATTCCTGAAAATGAGGTATTGAAACCTGCAAAGTATATAACCTGGAGGTAAAGTTCAAATGGTTGCTGACAATTTGGGAGTCCTGACTCCAAGTCAGGGAGTCAGTCACTGGCTCCCATGAAGGCTTCTCTGTTCCCACACTCTTATCCTGCTGGTGGGTGCCCTCCTCACTGACATCACAATAGAAATATGATGTTCATATTCACTGATGTTGTTAGCTCCCTGCACGTAGTATATCTTCACTCTTCTTTCTTCTTTCCATTTTTCTGCTCCTCACCCATATTACCTTGGACCCCTTCCCTATTCCTAGATATCCATAAATTTTGCTCTTCTATCTATTCTATATTATTCTTTCTGTTTGTACTTTGCTTCACTCAAGTGAGAAGTACCATACTATATTAAAGCTTGTGTGTCTGGTCTATTTCATAAACATTATTTCTCCAGTTCTCCAGGTATATTCATTTTCTTACAAATGTCTCAAATTTCTCACTCTTCATAGCCCAGTAGTATTCCATTCCATGAAGGTACAGATCCACATTTCATTTATCCAACCTCACAGACAGGCAAGCTGGTTCTAGGATGCAGCTAATGTGGACTGTGCTTCACTCAACACTGGTAGACACACACCAGGGAACATGATGTCCCAAGCTCCCCGGGAAAGATCCTCAGAAGTGGAATCACTGAGTCATGCAGAATTTCTAATTTTAGTTCTTTGAAAAACCTCCACACTTCTTTCCACTATCAGTGTACTAATTTATATTCTTACCAAAAATGGAGGAGGATTCCTTTTCCACCAAGGCCATGCCAGCATTTCTTATTGTTTAATTTCTTAATTATTGCCCTTCTTTCTGGAATAAGATGGAAGTTGAGTGTTATTTTGATTTATATTTCTCTTGTGGCCAGAGAAGTTGAACTTTTTCCCATGTATATGTTGACCCTTTTCACTTGTTCCTCAATGAAATGTTTATACAGTTGTCTTATCGATTTTGTGCCGAATCTTTAATTTTAGGTAGTTTAACTTATTTGAGCTATTTATGTGTTCTAGATGTGAGTCCCCTGCCTGAAAAGTAGCTGGCAAGTACTTTTCTTACTCCGCAGGTTTTCTCCACTCACTAATTCACCCTGTTGCTGCACAGATGCTTTTTATTAGGATAAAACCTATTGCTGTTGGTTCTTGTGCAACTGACAATCTGCTGAGAGAGCCCTGTCCTATATGCATGTCTGCAAAGGATTTGCCTATTGTATATTGTAATGGTTTTAATGTTTATGTCTTTGATCTGTTTTGATGTTAATTTAGTATGTGGTGAGAGACACTAATTTCAACCTTCTAAAACGAAAAGGCCAGTTTCCTCATCACCAACTGTTGAATAGGATATCCTTCCCCAGAATGTACTGTTTTTTTCTTCTCTCTCTCTCTCTCTCTCTCTCTCTCTCTCTCTCTCTCTCTCTCTCTCTCTGTGGAACAAAGGACTGAACTCATGCCCTTGCCAGGGAAGTGCTTATTCCACTGAGCTATCTCCTTAACCCCTCAGAATGTGCTTTTGGCCCCTTTGTCTATGATCAAGTAGTTGAGTATGTCTGCAGAGGTTTCTGAGCCCTCAGCTCTGGTCCACTGGCACTCTTGCCTGGTTCCATTTCAGTTCCATGCCATTTTCATTACCATTACACTACAGCGCAGTTTGAGTTCAGGTATTGCAACACTGCTTTCTCAGCTCTCAACTGCCTTTGTTACTCTGGGTCTCTTCTACTTTTATATGAACTTGAGGGTTATTTCCTCTTGATCTGTAAATATGCTGTTGGGTTATCTTTGATAACCCAAGAAGACATAAACTTATGAACTTAATAACAAATAATGAAATTGATACTCTCATGAAATATCTATAAAATGGGAAAATAAAAGGACCAGACGTAGTGGATTCCTACTGTAGGACTGCTGAATCCTTCAGAGCATTTAAGGATGGTATATCACCAATATTTCTTAAGGTCTTTAAAGAAATTGAAAGGGGTAGAGTGTTTCCACTCTACCCCTTTCTAGAGTGTTTACTTACTCTGTAAGTAAGTTGACCCACTATCGTATTGACCCTCAAACCTGGCTCTGTCTTGGGAGAGTTTGGCAGCATGCGTTAGAGATCTTCTATTTCTTTGTTTCTTCATTTTGATCATTTTATCTGTATTTATCTTATAATCTTTTTAAATAGTATAAATAATATTATAAATGACCCTTTTTTTTCTTCTTTTTATTTGAGGAAAATCATTACAAGTGGACATCTAAAAAGTGATGG
The DNA here is from genome assembly GCA_004027165.1 of Ctenomys sociabilis. Classification (NCBI taxonomy): domain Eukaryota; kingdom Metazoa; phylum Chordata; class Mammalia; order Rodentia; family Ctenomyidae; genus Ctenomys; species Ctenomys sociabilis. Next base: position 44,987 of record PVKA01014480.1, read on the forward strand.
ATTATAGAGAGAATTTCAGTAAAATGTTGCCTCTCTGTTAATAATTTTCAGCTTTGTATGTCCAGGGGTAGAACTTACTCCTTCTGTTATTTAAGAGATTTCAACTCTGAGCCTAAGATTTCTCCAAAAGAATTGCTTCTATTTCTAACAGCATCTACAGATTCCATTTCTGTGTGGGGATCCTATGCTTATACTTCCCCTCTTTGTCTATTTTCTGCGCATACATTTATTGCTTATGATTGCTCTACAGTGAGGTAAGAGAGGTAGGGAAGGGAAGAGGATGGGTATTTGGCTGAGTGGTGTCAGCTGTGATGCAGAATTTTAAAAGGGATCTGCCAGTAGATGAGAAGAAAAGGTTGGTGTGGGGGCTAGTTTTATTGGTGAATGTTTAGGGCCAAGAATTCTCAGAGGGTATTTTTGGGCGGGGGTGAGATGTACGAACTAGAGGTCTCACTTTGTGATGGAGGAAAACCAGATGGTTGTTAGAACTTGCTCACAGGGAAGGCAATCAGCTGTGGAAGATGGAAGAGCTAAAGACATCGGACTAGAAGATCAGTGACAGCGGTGATTGTAAGGGAGCTAACTATGGTGAATTGAAAAAAGTTGGAAGGAAGAGTTTACATGTCTAGAAAAAAGAATAAAAGAATATGTTAATAACAATACTGACCAATACTGAAAAAACTGAGGTGATGAAACTGAAGATGACAGACAAGGAGAAAAACCTAGCAGAGCAAGTGGAAGAAAACTACAAAAATAACAACCTAATAAACACAGAGAACTTTAAGAGAATGTAACATAGCAGCTAAATCACTCACAAAACATACAAAAACTTGAACTAATAAGACGTCTCATGGAACCATGGATTAGATATTCCAATGAGACATATGTAATTGCATATACGCACGTGTCATTTACAAGTAGCTTCTTTTCCATAGTCTGAATGGTCACAGCCCAATAGCTGCTTGGATCCCTCCATGGTAATACTGAAATTAATGCAGGTGCAACACCTCTCCTTGCCAAGGTCTAGGATTTCCTGCAGAGTTTAATTCAGTCCAAGTTCTGGGCTAAGAACTCTAGCTATCCCTCTCTCTGCATGTGATGGTGAACTCAGCAGACAAGCACGGAGTCATTAATTTGTCCATGGAGTCCGGATTATTCCTATGCAGCCAATTCAACTCAGAATTAGGCTAATCTATCACAGTGGTCACCCTCAGGGCTACCTGACAAGTAATACACAAGAAGACTCAGTTTTGGGTCTTTCTTCACCAGTGGGAAGATAGCACCAATCTGAGCCTCCCTCCAGTCCTGCATAATTCAGGCTGGTGTCTGACCACAGGCACAGAACCTTGGGTTCACCAGCCCCATTCCGCTTTTCCAGCTACAGCTGTCTGCTGTGACTGTCCTTCATTCCTCCCTCTGGAAACTTAGCAGCATGAAGCAGCCAAAGGGCTATGCCGGGTCCCAGGCTCAAACATCCAGCTCTTGCCTGCAGTGGTGTCCCTGTCAGTGCCTACTCTTCAGAACTGGGTGCTTGGGTACTTATATCACAAGCACTTATGAGCAGTTACCTCTAGAGGACCACTTAGCAAGCAGTGTCTTGTGTTCTCTCTGCTGTCTCCATCTGTAAAATGTTCTGGCAGTTCTTTGTGAGCAAAGAAGTCTTTAGTGTCCCTTTGCTTTCCAGAGGGCACTGCCCAACCACCACCAGCAGTGCTGAGATTTGCCCTCCTGAGCATAGTTCACCTCTTTTGTATCACATCATTCTGTATTCTCCTCTTTAGTTACTCCTGGCCCGGTAATTGTATACCCTTCTCTCACTCCATTTCCTCTCTGATCTGTCGCTCTGTGCATTCTACACGTTTTTCCCAGAAGAGGCTAAGACATTGCTTCACCATGTTGCCTAGGTCAACCTCTTAGCAGTCCTCATGGAAGCTTCCTGTGTGAGGTATTAGGTCTGTCAAATAACCTTTTTGTTTTCCACATACACTCCCATTCTATTAATTGCGCGGTAGATTTAGACCCAACCACAGTGATCACCTGCCTTCCATCAGTGCCCTGCTAACTACTATCTCTTGATCTTATTTGGTGTAGCCAGGCTAAACATGGGTATTACACACAAAACGTCTCATAAATTTCATAGTTTATTTTGCCCACAATACAGAGTTTCTGATGGAAGGAGTAGAAAAATGTTTACTATGCACATGGACTGCATTTTTTTTAGATCATCTACCTTTGATCATTGTGACCTACACTCAGGAGATTAGTACCTGGGTTCACTAACTCAATTCTCTCCATAATTCATGTTGAAACCAAAACTGGACCAGAACTAAATCAATCTGCGATATGTAGTCAGCAATAAAACTAACCATTCAATTCTATTAAATTCTTGTCTCAGTTGCTATTCTCTCATTGTTGGGACAAATACCTGATACTCAACATGAAGGAAGGAAAGGTTTGTTTCATTCACAGTCCGTGGAGGTTTCAGTCCATACCCACCTGGCTCCCAGGCAGACTGGCATATAGCAGAGGCCAGCTGTTCATGGCTGTGGAGGGCAGCGAACAGCAAGAGCAAAGGGAGGAGTGGTAGCAACAGGGGCTGCAGAGAGCAAGGCTGTCTCCCCTAAGTTGCATCTGGACTGTCTTCCCCAGGCTGGGTGTATCACTCACATCCATAATCTCAGCAGCACCCACACCCATGACATAATCACAAAGACTAGAAGTCCACTGCATGACTGCATGAGGCTTGGGGGGAGGCAACTAGACACAAACCATAGCAGTTCTCATCCAGCTTGGATTGTGACCAGAATCATGGCAAGAATCCAGTTCATGAACCACACTGCCACTGGATCACTTCAGATAGTATAGGACAGATTAACCTGGTCATGACATTTACTACCTAGCGCCTTATGATTTTATGCTGTAATTAGGTCAATTTACCTCGGACGCTAGATGTGTCCATTTAGCATCAACCTGGCAAAGTTCCTTTATTCTCATTTATGTTAGGAACTTAATACTGTGATAAAAATCCCACAAAAAGTCCAATCTCATAGAAAGGAAACATTTGCTGAGCTTCTCAAAGTCATGGCATCTCTTGAGTATTTGTTACTTCTACCTTACAGAGCTAATAACACCTGGATCTTGTTAAAGGTATATATTGGTGGCAATTTTGTGTTATTCTTTATAATCAATCTCATCTAAATATTACTTTAGTATTTTTTTGTGGTACAAAATCTCAGGACCTTGTGCTTGCCGGGCAAGCACTTACTCCACTGCGCTATCTCGCAGGCCCAGTACTCTTACTGCTATTCTTCTCTACAGAAAGTTCACCGTCTTTCCTTAGCTACTCAGTGGCAGATATTCAGGCTCCACAGAGGAGGCCCCTGGGATGTACCACCCGCCAGTCACTCTCGCCAGAAGAACGGATCTTTATTATATGAGTGAGTGCTATTAGCTCTAAACTGTCCCTTGCTGATATTCATCCCCAATTTATTGATATAGCACTTTGGATTTAACACCAATACATTCTTTTGTATCCCTGATAGGTGGTAGCCAAAACCGACCTACACTGAATTTCATGTAAAATGACTTTGACCCAGGAAAATAGGGAATATTTATCTGCTTTTTCAGAAAAAAATTATTTGGATGATTCAGAATAATGAGGTGTGGTGGAGATGAAGACTGGCAAGCTATATTTGTGAAATAAATCCTCAGTTGATCTATTAAAGTGATCTCTAGGAAGGAGATATTACACTTCTATTAAAGAATGTAGAGCCTGCAAGTAGGAGCAGGGGCTGCAGTTTGATGCCTGGGTGTGGTGGCACACACCTATCATCCCAGCACTTCGGAAGCTGAAAACAGGAGAAGAGCTGTGAGTCCAGTCTACGTAGTGAGACCCTGCAAATCTGTAGACTCTGTCCTAAATACAGAGAAAGAAAGAAAGAAAGAAAGAAAGAAAGAAAGAAAGAAAGAAAGAAAGAAAGAAAGAAAGAAAGAAAGAAAATAAGAAAGAAAGAAAGAAGAGAACGAAACTCAGATACAAAAAGCCATCACAATCCTCTAGCCCACCCAGAACAAATCCAGCAAAAAAAGACATGCAAGAGAAGAAAAAACACCTTTGAAGATTAGATTCACTGTCTTTGCAATTGTGTCCCCCATGCACTTAATGCTAGTTTTACCCAGTACAGTTTGTATTGCAATTACAGGACACTGACTTTCCCTTAAGGACGATTCCCTTTTGCACTGTCATGAGGATCTCTAGGCTTCAGTTGAGAATCACACATTCCAACACTTGATTTTCCTGCTTAGTGCTTCAGAGCCTTTTAATTCTCGGTGTCTCCACACCTTCTAGGTGTGACAGCTCCAGTACAACATTATATGCAATGGAAACAGAGAGAGCACCTCTTTATGCTCTGAATTCCAGCCTTTGTTGATCATTCCATGGATTATTGATTTTCAATTTATGACCTTAAAATGTGTGAGATCCCAATATTCTGTGTTTGGAAGATAAGTTTTAAAAGTTGAAGACTTCACAGTATCCAGTGCATCTTTGAGATCTTATTTGTTCTTTCAGTTTCTTACACTAGGGAGGCAATACAATGCTTAGATATTTGGGCCTGGTTTATTTCACTTAGGAATATGGTCTCTAGTTGCATCATTTACCTATTGTCCAAGTGGAGGAATAACTGCAATGAAGGAAAGTAAAAAAAGAAACAGGAAGGGAAAAAGAAATCTATTTACATTTATGAATGCATAAGATGGTTTAGATAATTATACTGTTGATTTCTGCCAGTTTATTGAGAGAAGTAGTTTATGTTTAATTTTTTCTCCTTTATAATTTTTTAATAAAATGTTATCAATCTGACAGACTTCTTTCTGGTTATCTGAACAAGTAATTTGAAGTCAACAATATGCAATAAAACAACTATTGTTGAATTTCTATCATTTTGTTTTGTGAAATCCTGTATAATTTCTATTTTTTTACTATTTTTTGTATTCTCTTTATAAAGAAAAATGTTGAGGCCTGAGATAATGAGATTCCAGGTGATCTTAGTAAGAAGGCAGTTGGAGCACGTGGATAGCCCAGCACTGAGCACCAAGTTGAGCGTGTTTGCTTCAAATGATGCATGAATGCCATTGGTAAATGCAAAGTAAATAATGAACAACTGGAGATTGTGATCAATGTCTAGAAAATATGTAGTTAAGAGTAGGATATAGATTAGAGAAGGGCAACCATACCTCACATAGGTTGATTAAATAAAGGCAGTGAGGCTAAGCCTAATCAAATTATATACACTTTCAAGGCAAGTGCAAGAAATAAAAACAAAGTCTTTGTGGCATGCATGGGGCCAAACAGACACCTGGGTGCCTGCCTGGGGAACAGTGGAGAGTAAGCCAAAATGAGAACAGTATTCAAGGCACCAGGGGATGAAAGGAGCCTGCCTCCAGTGGACAGGCAGAAAATCCTGTATGGCTGGCCCACTTTTATCAACCAGCAAGAAGCTCAGGAGAAGACAGGAGGCAGGGGCTGTGATGGACAAGGAAAAGTCTGTGGAAAATAAGTTCTTCCCCATGGCTGAACAGAAAAGCAAACAGACAAACAAAAAACTGTTTCAAAACAGGCTAATGGAGAGGAACAATGATTTAAAAGATTGTCTATTGGAATATTCATGGTAGTTGTTCAGAGTTGAAGATATAGCCATGGAATATTGTCCATAACAATATTAGCACAAAATCTCATGCTCAGTTAAGTAAGAGAAACTAGCTGTGGAGCTCCTCAGGAAATGTCATGTTGCCTGAAGAGAGTTGCTGTGAGCGGCTCCTCTGCACAGCCAGAAAGTGTGTCAGCCTTCTGCACACTTCTGTCACTAAAGCCATGTCACACTGCCTGGAGACCATGGGGCCCAAGTCATGGAGCCTGATCGCAAGCACAGCACGTTGTTATTTCATACTCCTGGCCCCAACAGCTGCACAAGCCTCTCGATTCAGCTGTTGCAGCTGAGTGGGAGCATCACTTGGACTTGGAAATTCAGGCCCTGCTCGGGCATCTTAACAAAACCCTATGTAAGAAAAAAGAAAAATGAAAAACAGAAAAAAAGGAAATATTTTGAAAGAGAAGTGAGAGGATATTTATGATGTTTTATACCTACAGAACAGATTGCAAATGAGGACAAAGTTGAGGTAAAGAAATACACTTGAAGCTATGACTGTACTGTTTGATAAATCAAACAGCTTTATGCCAATACGGTAATAGCGGAGGCAGTAAAATTTGGAATGTGTTTGCTCACACAGTTCCTGTGAGATTTGCAAAAATATGAATTGAACTATTTAAATAATTAAAATGGAAAAACGATATATTTCATTTAATATAGTCTGTGCATGACTTATGTTATCAATATTCTGTAAGTGAAAAAGTGCAGTTCATAAAAGGGTAAGAAAAAAGCTCAAGGTGAATTATGTAGGAAAGAGCCAAAATTTGAGAAGATGCTGTCCTGTTTACAAGCCAGAGAATTTTCTCATTTCCATTCCATTTCCTTTTAAAAGATTGGGCCCAACAAATAAAAATTAAGGCTGGGACTCTAAAATTGGAGTAGGTCCTCTTTTAGCCCTCTTACTTGGGAAGAAGGTATAGAATTGAAAAGCGTAAATTGAGTGATTTCCATCTTTATGCGGCTATGGAAGTCTCACAATTATTAAGAGAATGTGAATATTCAAGCATTGGAAGGCTAAGAAATAAGAATTAATTCACTATATTCAAAATGCAAATTTTCCAAGCCAGTGAGCAGCCTGGTAGCTCCTGGCGCCCCCGTAACTTGCTGCGGTCTCTCAGCTCATGTTAAGCGTAGGTAGTCACATTAATCCGTCAGCACCGAACGCCTCACGCATCGCACTTGACCTACGAGTTGCAATGTTTTAATGAAGGACGACATCTGAACGGATGATCTATTGGAGGGGCCTGCCCTCCACTGGGGACACCTGCCTTCGACTTTCCAGGTGTCAGGGCTATGTGGTCATTGAAGTCTTCTCAGGGTTTATCTTGTAGTCCTGTACATTATTCTGTAGTTCCTTTGTCTGTGTCATCCATGTGGATGAGTCACGGCCAATGCTTGACCAGAATGCTCTCTGTGAGAGCCTGAGAAAAAATTTTCTCTTCATGTGACTCTCCCCAGGAACACTATAGAACTTCAATCTCTTTCCTCTGTGGCTCCACAATCTCCTTGCTCAGAAAATTTGGAGCTCACCTGAGTCTCATGATATTGCAGTACAGGTTCTCCTATGTCCTGAGTCTTCACTGACCTTGAAAGGCTAGGGCCAAAATGTTGGCAGGCCTTGTGGCTCTTCTATTTCTCCAACTCTGACTTGTGATCTTA